>AFBI03000012.1:435011-540855 GCA_000230595.3 Edhazardia aedis USNM 41457 | reverse complement strand
TATATCTATTTGTAAAAATTTTATATGTTTTTAAATAAAAATTATAAGTAGAAATATGTAAAAAGCCAATTTTAGTTTTCATAATTTTTTTCTGATTTTTTTATTCTATAACCACTATGATATATTGATCAAAATTTTTTTTACATATAAAAACATCGATTTTATACATTGTGATAGCATCCATAGATAACTATTTGCATCTGAAATCGTAAAGTCTCTGTTAATAAAGAATATATTTCATTTTAAAAAATATTTTGTTGCTAAATAAGGTAAATTATATTCGAATGGTTTAATAAAAGACTAAAAAGTAATATTTTTTTTGTATGTTTACATATTTCTAAAAACTTACCAATCAGTTTAATTATTAACTTCAGAATATTATAATGGAGATATTATTTCTAGTGTTTTCAGATTATACATAAAGTGTCGATTTTAATGTTTTGTTAATACATCAATTACTTGTTTTTGACTCTAATATGGTTATGGATATTTTTACACGAACCTGTGTTGATTTTTTAAAGATTTATTAGAAATTATAAATTTTATTTATATTATTGTATATTTTCTTAACTGCTCTTGAGATTACAATTTTCTTTTATTTTTATAATTGCAAAAACTATGTATATTTTATCTTTTTATTTCTTTTTCTTATTATTTTTCGTAGTCGTGTACAGAATAGTGCTTTATTTAGACAATTTGTATATAAATGAAACATTAAGTATTTAGATGTTAACAAAAGAAAGAGAATGTGTGTTATAATACATTGTATACTATTCAAAAGTCAATAAAAACATACCTAAACATGATTTATCTTTTCAATAACTATTTTTTAGTTTATGTATTTAATATCACTTAATATTGTCATGTAAATACTGTATATAGCTATTTTTATAATATAATTCTAATATACTAATTTTTTTGTTTTTTGGTCGTTCATTCTTAAAATTTTTATTAGTTTCTTGTTTGTATATAAACCCTAATAATATAGCGATTATCATTTTACAATTATTATTAACGCTATTAATTTAACCGTAACCATTTATACTACTATTACTACTAAAATTCTTAGAAGTTTCCTATCTTTTTTTTATTATCATATTTCTTTTTAATAGCTATTGGTGATTTTTTTATTACCAGAAAAACCACTAATTTTTAAAATGGAAATATTATTATAAAAAAAAATATATATTATTTCTCTCATTTTAAATTGAAATATTCTTGAAATTATATATTAAAACTACCAATATTATAATCTGTTCTCAAATTTTTAAAATAAGTAGTATTTTAATATAAAACTAGTGTGGTAATCTATGCTACAAATATCTTATAAGCTTTAAAGTTGTAATAAGATTGATTATAAAATTTATAAATTGATAGTTTTTGAAATATAACTTATAAGCTTTAAAGTTGTAATAAGATTGATTATAAAATTTATAAATTGATAAGTTTTTGAAATATAATTGAAGGCTTTCATCTCATATCAAAATTTTTTTCTGGTGACCTAAAACAACGTTGTTTATATTTATAATTTTTTGATATTAAATAAAAGAAAAATCGAAATAAGATTATAAAAAAGTAATTCTTCAGTGTTAGAAATTAGAGAAAAAAATCCGAAATATATAGAGGCAAATATAATAAATCAAAATTACACAATCAGAAGCATCCATTTAATTTTGGGGAAAAAATATGTCTTTATAAAATCATCACAACACGCTAGTTAAATTGCGAACAATAGGAATCGCGGTTATAAACTTTAAAAAATTGCCCTATAAAAAAATTTATCTTAAGATAGTTCAAAGAGTTATGCATGAGAATTATATGCTTATAAAAATAATATTCGATATTTTTTCAGATCAAAAATGGGAAAAGCAAACATTTTCAACATAATACAGACACCATCTGTTAACAATTCACAGCCAATATTCACATATTAAATTATTTATTTTTGAAGATTCTTACAATATATAAAATGACAAGAAATGTGCGACATTGACACTTCTATACTTAAAATAATCGGTTTTCTTTATGATAAAATAATGTTTGTATTAAAAAAAACACAAAAAAAATCTGATAATTTTTATATTAAAAAATTCGTTTTTATTTACAAATTAATACTTAAAAACCATTTTTCTTGATACTTCATTTACATTATATATTTTAGAAATAATATTAAAATCAAATGCACAAATTTATAGAAAATTAAAAATTTACTAAGTATATGATATTAATTATCGATATGCATAATTGTTATTTTTTATTTTTATTAGAGTATTTTTATGTATATTTTTGAAATAATGTCGAAGATATTGCCTTTAAAACTAACCAATATAACCTTAATACACAAATAAAAATATTAGAAGCTTTAAACGAATGATAAGCTAGAATTCGTAGAATTATTTTTAAAGCCTAATTTTTAAAATGGATTCAAATCATTTTAACTTTATTTTGAATAAAATTTGATTACTTTTTTATTTAAAAAATTTAATTTCCACATTCTTGATAAAAAAGGCACTATAATTTTGAATTTTAATTATTCAATATATGAAAAAACGCATTTTTTGTTATCAAATCAATTGATATTAAACAATTTTGGTAAAAATCATGGTAAGTATTCAAAATACATTTATTTATGACTACATATCAATAAAAGTTAACAAATATAAACATTTTTCAGTACTTTATTATAAGTCCAAATATGCATTGAAATAATTTCGTCAGACTAATAGGCAAAATTGGGTTATATCGAGTTGAATCGAAGGATTCATTTGAGTGATATTATGTTTTTTGATAAAAATATTCTACCATAAAAACAATATTGAAAATAAAAAACCAGCCTTTAATATATAATAATTATTATGAAAAATTATTTCAATAGCACAAAAATTTAGCGCAAGTGAATGATTCGCCTTATGCTTTGTAATTTAGAAAACTTACAGTGAGCGAGTGAAAGCGAAGTAAAACCCAAATTATTGCTCTCACCCACCAGAATACCTCAGGAAAAGTGTATCCACAATTTATACCGCAACAAAAAGATAGTTGCTTAAAATTAAACGATTTTATTGAAATCAAATTTCTATTCGTAGCCTTATTTTTGAACTGTATTTTATTGACAAATATTCGTCGGCCATCGTTTAAAATATTTGAATTCAATAAAAATCTATTAAAAAAGGAATAATATGTTTTATATAATTTATTTAATTCCGGAGATTATTTCGGTGCAGCTTCTGGCGCCGATGATTCCCCGATTGTCTTCTCCTATAGTCGTTCCCGTAAAGTAAATGTATCCGCATTCCATTTGAAAGCCCTCTACATAGTTGTTTTTGGTCCGGATTTTCCCAACGCCATCAGATTGGCTGTTGACGGACTCTGGCCGAAAATTATTTTTTATAACCCCTTATTTATTTGTGGGGAGAATTGGTCTACTACAATAATAATCGAATAAAATATTTACAAGAATATTTTAGTTTTAATTTAAGCCATAGGTATTTTTAGTCTAATTTTTTAAAAAATATCTTCTTTATTAAAAATTAAATTTTTAAACTCATAAGATGTTTTAAAAAGGCTTTAAATGTTTTTAATGCAACTTTGTCAAACTTAAAGTTATTAATAATGCCTGAAAGTTGTGTGAATATGTATATCAAGCAATTGCGATTTTTTAATTTGCATTTTCAAAATAATAAAATCAATTACGCTATAAAATTTTTCATTTCTTTAGCATATTTACTTTTACTACATTCTTGTCAGTCCAGAAATATTAATTTTTTTCAGATTTATCTAAATCGTCAGCATACACTAATATATAAACTAGTGATTCATGTTTATTCTTCTTAAAATATTAAAGTTTATTGTATTTTTTTTGCTAATAGCACTTCTAGTATGTCTCAAAGGTAAAAAATATTATCAGCTTGATAAAATATCTGTTTGTAATGATTGATGACATTTTGGTTTTTCTTTAAAATATTAATTAAAATTTATTATTAAATTTTGATCTGAAGCAAAAATGGAATTTGTTTTTAATAATATCTAAGAGTTTTATTTTTTTTATATAAATATGTAGTCTGAAAAAGTTGTAGTCTCTCTTCTTCCCTGTACCCAGACGTTAATTCTAACAGTACTAAAAAAAATTAACTTCTTGATGTATATTGTCATTTCCTAAGATAGAATTTTCCATTTCTTGATTTAATAATCCTTATTGGTAAAGCAGTTTATCGAAGTTTATCTATAAATTAATTTAAAAAAGTCACAAAATTAAATATTTATCGAGATTTATAAAAGTAATATAAACGGAAAATAGACAATAAAAAATAACAAAGACAAAAAAAACTCTGTTATTCAGGTAAAAGAAGAATATTTTCATAAGAAAATCAATTTAAATACAACCGTTTTAATACAAAATATATTACAGATTTTATGATATTTCCGATGACAGTGAAAATGATAAATAAAAGAAATAAAAATTTCATTTTCTAGTAATAAAAGTAGCACATATTAATAATAATAAAGATTAAAATATATATAGAAGCAAAAGAAAAAATATTTGAATGATTAAAAGTAAAAAGAAAAGAACGGAATTAATAAATTTAATAAAAAAAATAACGAATGACATTTTTAATCTAAAATTTACTCATAATATAATATAATATAACATAACATTAAATTTTTTATAAACACTTTTCAACAGTAAAAATATCCAAGAATGAGACTAAAGACACATCTTCAGTATAATATATTTATATTCCGATCTGTTTGTCATAAATACATATGTAACGTTTAATTTATAAATATCAATTAAAATTATTATTCAAATACGTAATATAATTGTTTAATTGATCAAGAATTATAATATTGACTATTTATAAAGTGCTAAATAAAAAATTCGGATTTTTTCTATTTTAAAATATAATTTTTTAAAAGGTTTTAATTCTATAATTAAAGAAGAATTTTTTTTTTATTTTTATAGATTAATATAAATTTTCATATCAAAATAGTTAAACATGAAATTTAAAATTTATGTGAATAATAAAATTTTTATTAATAAATAGAATATGGACCAAATCCTTGATATTTACATTGTTCTATAACTCAAAACAAACATGTACGCCTCTCTTTTGTAATTTTACCCAAAAAGCAAATTTATATTGAATCTTTAAATCATAGTTTTTTATAACTTTCGTTAGAGATATCTAGTTTTAAAAAATAAAAATAATATATAATTTTTTTTAAACATTGTTTTATATTGAAACCTTTATAATTTACCATTCAAATATGTTTTTGTAAAGATTAAAATTTTTTTCGCCAAAATTATTTATTATTCGATTGGTTCTTCGAGGCATATTGTCTATTTGTCATATTTATTTATAGATTATTTTGATAAATCTTTCATTGAATTTTTTATATAAAATTTGTAATATATTTATTTTTAATTTCCTAAGATCCAAATTAATTTAATCTCTATTAAAAAATCCTTAAAATTTGAAATTGAATTCTTTTACTTTAATAATTATAAAAAAACATTTTGTGATTATTAAAACATTATTTTTTTTAGTCTCCGATGCTTAATAATGAATGCTACATTGTCGCCGGTGAAAGTTTTTTTTGTATTTCCTATTTAACAAAAAGCAAAATTTTTTAAAAAATATGTGTTGATTACTTTTTTAATATGAAGAAAAATGGCGTTTGGAGGCGAATTATCGCACACTTTAACATGATTTTTAAAATATTTATGTTATATTGAATTGAATAATATTTATCTATGTAATTTCATAAATACTTGTAAAAAAAATTTATTTAATTCAAGAATTCTAAGCTAATCTTTTGCTTCTAGTGCGTTTTCTCAAAAATTTAACAAATTGGTAAACCAATGTGGAAACAAACATAAAAAGAGGAATACAAACCGGAATTCTGATATTATAATAAAATTTATAGTGTGTTTTGTTTTATCAATAAATTTATTATCTAATAAACAAAATTTTTGAACTTAGAATTGTCAAATTTTTTTTAATTTGCAAAAATAAACAAAAGATATATAAGTTATACACTCAAATTTACCATTTTATTGGTTCTATATTATTTTTTATCAAGTACTCATTGGCGAGAAGAAAATGCTTACATCCGATAAAACCTTTTCTTGCACTAAAAGGACTTGGATGGGGAGCTATCAGAATCAAATGCCTTTGAATGTCAATTTTTTCGACATATTGTTCGGCTTTTTTTCCCCAAAGAATAAAAACGACCTTTTTACAGTGTATATTGATGAAGTTGATTATTTCATCTGTAAGAATTTGCCATCCGAATTTTGAATGGGAATCGGGTTTTTTTTCAGCAACGGTCAAAACAGTATTCAATAGTAAAACACCTTGTTTAGACCATTTATCGAGACACCCGTTTTGGGGTATTTTATAATTGGGATAGCAGTTTTTAATTTCCTTATAAATGTTTGCGAGTGATCTTGGTATTTTACACTTTAGAGGAACAGAAAAGGCAAGCCCCATAGCTTGCCCAGGATTGTGATAGGGATCTTGTCCAAGTATTACAATTTTGGTGTCAAGAGGTGCATGATAATGTGTGAATGAAAATATTAAGTTATATGGTGGGTATATTTTCACGGATTTATGCAATTTTGATAAGATATCATTAAAACTTGGACTTTCAATTTTTTTTCTAAAATATTATACCATTCTTTTTGTATATATCTTTTTATGCTACAAATTTCGCATTCATTTTGTCCAGCGTACCCTTCCTTATAAAACTTGCAAGTATATTGCATTCCAAGCATATTTAAGGGTGTTTTTTTGCTGTTTTAAACCAAAATATTTAGCGCATATTAATTTTTTGGGAAGGTTATACATACAAAAATACTCAGACACATTAAATATTTATTTTAAATATTGACTATTTAAAAAATAATTATATTTGAAAATTTTAAGCATAAAAAATGTATAAATCGATACTTAACATATTTTTCCAAAATAATCATAAAAAATACAAAAATAGCATAATTTTTTTAAAAATTATATATTGCTTAAATTATGATATAAATTCATTAGTTTGATACGTTTATGATCTAATACAAAATTATGCTTTCATAGATTCTTTATAGGAATTTTTTTCATGTTTAAAATTTATATTTTTTCAAAAAAACACATTTTTAATTGTTTTCAATGTATATGCTTTTTTAACTTTTATTCCATAATAAGTTTCAAAATTTTAATTTAAATCTATTTTTCATATAAACATACTTACTTTAATCTTTAGAATCTAAACGTAAGCGATATATTACAAATGATAAAATTATTTAACAGCAAAAAAAACATGATTTTTTATAAAAATAAAGTTTTATGATTTTAAAAAATATATTTTAGCATTTTCAAGATTCGAATATAAACTAAAAATTGATTTAAAGGGTCTTTAATCCCAATTTTAATGAAAAATATAATAATATCGATAGATATGCATCAAAGAATCGCTTTTTTTTATTAATTATCGTTTCTGAACATTTCAAAAAAATCGGTTTGATTAAAGCTAGATTTAGTTATTTAAATATTTTTTTTTATGCAAAATTTAAATAAAAAATGTCGGAAAGTATCCAATAAATATAATCAAAATTCATTATTTTTATTAAAATAGTATCAATTAAAGTCTTTAATATCCTTTAAGCTATATATTATTGTTTCTGATTTTCAAAATTTTTACTTTATAAATATGAATATAATAAAAAATTTTTTATCTGAAGATTATTTAGTTAATTCTAAAATTTTATTCTAAATATTGCGATTATAAGCAAGATTTATATTATTTTTGGATTTTTTGCGTTTATTTAATCTTATCTGTTTCAGACGGCTAGTATTCTTCTTTTCCTCCATCATAAGATAGCGGGAGCTTACTAACTTACGCCCGCTATCTCAACTAATCACATTAGTCACTTATACACTTTCAGAACCAATTATATAACAAGATATCAAATATGAATATAAGTGGAATTGAACTCAACCCCGTAATGCGTTTTAAAAAAACTTCTCTTTGAACCATAAACGCTTCACATTATATTTTTTTTATTATTTAAATCTTTAGTTTATTTTTCGAACTATTATAATTCTTGTTATTATTATTCAAATAAAAAACGAGAAGAAAAGGTTGTTGATTTAGCAACAAAAATAATTAGTTTTTTTTGGTAATTAACCTTTTTAAGTTATCAATAGAAATGAGAAAAATTAATTTTTGATATTTTTAGAGATATTTAATTAACTGAATATCTAAAGTCTAGATAAATAACTAAAAAAAGAAATGCGTTGAATTAGTTATGCTTTATCTAAAAAAGCAGTATTGAGAAAATAAAATAATAAAAAATGAATAATAATAGTTTTAATTTAAATCTTTATAATAACTTTCATAAGAACAAGAGTGAATACGCATACAGCCAAAGCACTTTTTTATATCTTATTGAAAAATATTTTAGCCAAAAAAGCATTTTTAACGCTTCTCGCCAAGTTTTTTTTGTTATTCATTTTATTCTTTATATCAAAACTATTTTTATATTGTTAATTATCATATTTTTACCCTTTTACAATATGCTTTTATCATTTCTGAAATTTTGATAAATTGGTATTTATTTCTAATTGTGGTACAAATAGAATTGATAAACACTGTCAACTCGTTTCCATGTCCAAATTGGAACGCAAAACGCAATATTTTATTAATTTCTAGCCAATGCCATATTTGGCATCATTTAATAATGTTTTATGATAATTCTTAAAACTTTTCAATATTTTGAAGCATCACATAAATATAAATGAAAAATATAATTTACATTTGATAATTATTTTTATCATAAAAAATGAACATATATTAAGTATCATAAAATTTTTACATTTTAATTTTACACCAGAAATAAAAAATCTTTAATTAAAATTACTAAATATTGATATACAATGTTCTTTAGAATATATTGCAATTAAATTTTTGATTCTAGAATCTAGAATTCTTCGATTTGTATTAAAATTTACGACTGATTTATAGATTTAAAATGATATCAAGTTACAAAAATATCGCAAAAATAGTTGATATTTTCATTGTTTGGATGGGTAATAAAGGAAATATTTTATTTTTTTAGCGCACATAGATTGAAAATTTATAAGGAATAAATTTTATAAATATTAATTGGTTCAAAAAACAATCTTGATATTGCGTCTAATAAATATAAATCATATAGTTTCGTTTATTTATTTTTTATAAAAAATTAGATAGGAAAATACAAATTCAAAAATACCAAAAAACTAAAATTTTCATAATGAATGTTTGAAATCGATCTAAATCTCTTAATGCAATTATTTTATATAAATATCATCACAATTTGAATCATTATCTTAATTTGTATATGATTAAAAGTTGCAAGTGTTGAGATTTTAAGCATTTCGCAATATATTTTTTGGTTTGTAAGTTATTTGAGCTCATATGTAATAAGATTTCATAAATTTCATTAATGTTATAGTGTTTTGTAATCTATTTTTTTCTATATTTCATTAACCTTTAATTCGATTTAATAAAACTTGAAGATGTTTAAAATATATTGAAATGTTTGATTAGCAAAACCAATCAAAAAGAATAATTATAAATAAAAATATCATTGTTAGTAGATTTTTTGTATATTAAAATTTTTAAACTTGTTAATATTGCGAACCTAGCATCGATTGGAATAAAATATATCTTATGACACAAATTGTCTTGACCATAAAATTCCGTTCAAAATTTTTACGTATAATCATATAATATGAAATCATAGAAATAAATATTTTTTTGCATTTGGCTATTCTTTTTATTGTGATTTTTTTTCAGAAAATCGTGCATGTTTTTTAGAACAAATAAGTCAAAAACTTGTGTTCATAAAAAAAAGGTTTTGTTGAAAACTATGGAAATACTTATAATGAAGTAAAGACAAATTTTATATACCAAACAAATAGTAAACTTAGTTTCTTCAAAATTTTTAAAAAATTTCTAAATCTGTTTTAATCTACAAAAATTGGTGCTGATAAGTTAAAAAAAATTATTTTTCACAAACTTAAATGAAAAATTCTTTAAATTTAAGAAAATATTCTTAATAAAGAAATATTAAAAATTTTTACTTTTATATCCTCTGTAGATAAATTAAATGCGGCGGAGATAATTTAAAATATATAAAAACTTAATGTAGTTTTTAGAAGATTTTTTGGATAAAAAAATTATGCATTGAAAAAATATCACTTTTAAACTTGAGAAAAAATTAGATAATGTTTATTAAATGAATTGAAATCAAATAATATATATATAAATTTAAATTGAACTTTAGTTTATGATATTTATGATATTAATTATCTTAATTATTAAAAAAATGAAAATTTTTCAAATTTTCATAAAAAATGGTTTTTCGTCGGGATTGTATAAAATCAAAACAATATATTAGTTTTCGGATTTATAAATAAGTATATTGGATTGGTTTATTTTTTAAAAAAACTATTTGTTTGCTACCTAATTTGTAGATATGCATATTAATTTATAATATTGACTTCTAAATAAATTTTTCATAATTTTTTTTAACTTTTCATCTTTTTACAATAAAATTTAAAAAAATTAGATACGAACATACAGTTAAATGAATTATAGTAAAAACTATAATCTAGTTTTCAATCTATTTTTTTTACAGTTGCTTCAAAATATATTAATTTTCATCTGCTTTGCGAAATATTTTAAAAAAATTAGCAAAATATTATTGAACAAATCCATAATATTCTATAAAATACTTCAAATTGATATTTAAAACATGGTAATTTCAAAACAAAAAATTTACTTTTCAATATTTGACTTTAATTTACACATTAATGAGTAAATTCGTGATTTTTTTATATTTTTCCAAATTTAAGTTGATAAATTCATTATTTTAAATTAATTTTAGTTTTTACAACTAATAAATTCATAAAATCTTGATTTATTGTATTTTTATAATAATTGTGTTTCTAAATTCATTAATCGTATCACTTTTTTTAATTTTTTTATAATTTTAATTAATCATTTAAATCTATAAATACTCATAAAATTCAAAAAAAATATGAAAGTTCCCTTTGAAAATATTTTAGCTCATGTACTAATTTTATTTTATATTGAAAGTGTAAAACTTAGTCAACCTAAAAAAAATTACACCAAAGGATTGATTAGGATATTAAATATGAGTGATGATGAAAAGGTTTTTGGTGTGAGAGTGAATAACAACTTTCGAATCTTTGATATGTTTCATAAAAAACAAAATAGCAATAAAGCACAAGAAGATTCTCCAATTAAAATCAATGGCCAGAATATATCGATTAAAAAATTGCTAAGATTGGATACAGCTGACGAGTATGAATATTTTGATCACGAGAGAAAAACATTTTTAAGCATTCTTACTCAAAAATTAAACAATATAAGCTCAAGTCAAAACACTAAACTCTTGTCATACATAAATACTTTTTTTTATGCACCGAATGTAGATTTGAAATTACTTTTTAGAAAAGTCATAACAGCAGAACCACTTTACCATGACTGGAAAAATTTTTTGTATCAAAAATATCAAAATATATGTGAATTTCCAAACTATTTTATAGATTTGAAGAATTCATTTAAATATAAAGTTTTGGCCAAAACAGTCGTTTTGCCAAACAAGGGAATATTCAAAAATACAGATTTTATTCAAGATAAACCAATTGTCTGGAATGACAATGACATAGTCGATTCATCTTATCCTTGCTCTAATAAAAATATTTTTGTAGGTGAAAATGCAATACCAAGTAAGGAGAAATATATAAATTTTTAATAGGGCAATCTGTAAAGATGAATGCTTAAATGAATTCCTATAAAAATAAAGCATGTATAACAAAAAAAATTTCTCCTTGTCTTTTCAATTTTTTATAGTATAAATATGTAATTAAAATCTCAATATCAAAATTTTTGCCTTGGATTACGTCAATTTTAACTAAAGAAGATGTTTAAATAAAATTTCACCAAAAAATAAAATTTAGGGTATAATATAAAATTAAAATAAAACACGCATTTTATTTCATATATTTTGGTATGAATTGCTTACAAGTATGTTAATATTTTAAAAAAAGAAAGAATTGTGCAATAAATTTCTTAACATCGATCAAAAATCAAAAATAAATGATATGTGAAAATCATATTCTTAGGTAGCATAAATGAAAAATAGTGTTCTAAGAAAGAAAACATTCGACATTTTAAATTTTGCTACAACACGTTTCTATGATATTAAAGGTATTTTTTGAACACCATTAAGGTTTGATTTTATAAAATATATTAAATATAATTTCTTATCGGTTAATTATGCTTTCCTTTTATTGACCGAAATGAAAGCTTTTAAGTCAGATAAATATTTGAAAATACAAAAAAGACTTTTAAACTTAATTTAAAGTGTAAAAACGTGTTGTAAATATAAGTTAATTCAAACTTGAAATTCAATAACGCGTGGATGTTATTGAAGAACTCAATGAACGCAAATATTTTATATAATTTGTTTCTTTAAAGAATGAATTTTACTTTTAAAATTATTTTTTTACATATTTTTTGATATGTCATTTTTATAAAGATTAAGTTTCTATATAAAGGTTTTTTATTTGATAAATATCTCTATATAATTGATAAATTGTACTTGATCATAATCTATTTTCTAAACAAATTTGTGCTATAAATGTTATAAGGAAAATCTTATTTTGCAAATTTTTTAAAAAAATAAGTTAATTTTTAAATTTTATTGAAAATTAGCCAGATCTCAAGGATTGACATCAATTTTTTCAAAATATTTGTATTGGTTTAAAATATGAATTTAATTGTGTAAAATGTCAAGTCTCTAGACTTACAGATCATTGAAGGGTAATAATTGAAAAGAATTAATTTTTAATTTTACTTTGCAAACTTTTTAATTGAGAATTTTTAAAAATAATTCTATATTTTTATTACAAATTTTCATTTAAAGATTGAATATTGACATTTGATAAATTAAATAATTTATCAAATAAAATTGCAAAAAGACCTGCAACAGAGATGCAGGAAGAGTAAATATAAGTTTAAATTCACAGAATCACATAAATATGATAAGAAATATAAAATTTAAGTATGGTATATTCATAATTTTTTTGTTCTACTTCTTTAACTCTTATGAAAATCTGCTTTGTTATCAAAATCACCAGATTTAAATAAATGGTAAGAAGCACTTGTAACATTTTATTATATATTCACATATATGATGGGCAAATAAATATATATCTACTTTAAAACACACCTTCAAGTTTAACCCATTATATAATAATTTTGTTAAATTTTTAGCATGATAGGCTTCGAAATTTTTTTTCTAAAATTTTATCGCAATTTGTGCATAAAACAACAAATTATCCTCAATATTTTCCAAAAATAAAATTTTTAATTTATTTTTCATTGAATGATACCTGAAAAATTAATGGATGATAATCGTGATTTTTTTCGAATTAATTTATTTTAATATTCTTCTATATGCGTGTATTAACATTATTGAATTTCTGAAAAGTTTTACATTTTTGATTTATTTATAAACATAGAGATTTAATATTTTTCTGATTACTAAAAATTGAAATATATTAAATATAAATTGATGAAAATTTCTTACACTGTTTAAATTTTCCTTGACTTTAGATATTGTGGATTTTAAAATTTTTTTAACGTGTCTATTTGAATAAAATTTTTACAGCGTGTTTTTTCAACATATTATTTATATAGTTTTTTTTAGTGCATGAAAATATGTTTTTGTGACTGATATATTTTTTTTTGAAGTGAAAAAATTGTTTTAATTTTAAAATAAATAGGATTTGTTTTTGTCCTATTAATTATAAAATAAAACTTTTTATATCGTTTCATTAAGGATTTGCACCAATCTTTGAGCATCAGATGACATTTCACTTTCATAGTAATAATTTATTAAAATAATCGAAGTAAAATATCAAAAACCGCCTAAAATTTCACTCTTAGGCTTAAATAATTTTCTAGCAAGATCATTGTAAATCTTCATTAATATTGCTTGAGACAAATTTGACAAATATAAAGGCTTATTTGCATTTTTTATAAATATCTGACGCGAAATCTTGCATATTATTTTTGTTAAGTTAAATCAATGATTATAGTTTATTAAATATATATAAATATCATAGATAATTATAAAAAAATAATAGAAGGTTCGTGATGTTTTAAACACATAATATTCAACACTTCTAAAAATTAATTTTGTAGCAAATTTTAATATTTCGTACTTGTAAAAGTACGCTGGTTTTGAAGTACTTTTTTATTTGTATTTTCCAGAAATACTCACTTTTCATTCTTTCATTTATGCTTTACTTGAGTAACGAATAGTATACAATTAAATTTTTAAATATTTTCCAAAATATTAATAGTACAGAATATTCAGTTTAAATCCTATTGAACCAATTAAAATGCTATCAAAATGTTTACTTTTTATGAATTTATAAAATTTTCAAAAAACCTAAAGAAATCAATATTTTACCCTAATTCTCTGATATTTAGAAATTTAAATAATTTTAAATATTTTTTTCAATATCTCGACGTTCTTTTGCAAAACCATTTTTTAGTATATAATGTATTGATATATTTTAATATTTTAGGATTTTAGGTTTTTTTATTCTATTCAATCAAAGTTTAGCAATGATCTTGTTCTAAGAGTTTTATATATTTAAACCATTCTTTTGTATCCAATCATTAGATATATTTGTCATATTACAACCTTTTAGTTGCTCGAAAAATATATTTTTTTATTTTGGCTATTCTTTTTTTCGTTGCTCTCTACTTCATAATTATTTACTTACAAAATTTCTACTGTTAAATGATATATTTTCCAATTGTATTTTTCAAATATCCTTTGTAAGACCAATATCCTTTTGATACATCTAATTTCAAAACTATTGTTTTATTTAGTGTGTAGGTTTTTAGACCTACATAAATCTACATAATTTGTGTCAATGATTGCTATTTTATAGATTTTTTAAGTATCAACATAAGTTTACAGTTATTTTTAATTTTGAATTTTAATAAGATAAAAACATTTTTAAATATAAGCCGTTTTTAGATTACAAAAATAAAGGTTGGAATTTATAGTTGCTCTCGATGAAGAAATAAAAAATTTAACATTTTTTGCACACATAACTAATTAGCCCGAAACTTTTTATAGCTCATTAAAACGTTGGTTTCGTGATTAACGTGCTAAAAGCCTATAACATGGTATGATATGCTATACCTTTACACATGCATTAACAGAATAATTCTAACTCTATAAATCTAAGTCTGGTTCAAAATCATGTTCATTTTATGCATCATATCCAAAAACTTAATATTAGAAAAATCTATGTGTTAAAATTATCATTTCTTTGTTAGTACGACTGATTGATGATATGTGTTTTTGGTTGTAATTAACCAAAAAATTACAATTGTTTTTTTTGAAGTTTTAGATTTAAAACTAATAAAAAATCTTAATGCATTAATTATAGTTTAAAAAATACAATTTCTATCGAATTAAGTGAAATATGTGTTGAGTATTGTCCTAATATACCTATAATAAAAATTGGTTAATTATTGTACTTTCAGATGACGTACATTTTGTGCTTCTTTAATTAATTCAATAATTTATTTTGGTCCCGATTCGACATGATAATCTATAAAAATTTTTATTGATCAATAAATTTTAAGAAATAAAGGTATGTGTGGAAAGCTCAAAATGAGCTGTCAATTTAAAAGCATATTCATATAAACGAAAAAAACTTCACTAAGGCTATCAATGCATCTTCCAACAAACATCAAAAAAAATCAAAAAAAGTTATATAGTTAAATATATCACATATTTTTTATTGTTGTTCTTATTTATTTAATTCTAACAATAATTTTTTAACAAAAATGGTTTGACATTTGAGTATAGTATGAAATACAATTAATATTAAGTGTTAATATATTGTGGTATTATTATATTTTCACAGGAAAATTCTTTCGAAATGTATCTAGAAAAAAATTATCAGATATTTAAATTCAAATAAATACTTTTTCAATTTATAAATTAAATTTATTATAAACTTTTATTATGATTTTTGAAAAATTTTTATATTTTATGATAGATCCTAAAAAGATTTTAACTCGCTATAATTGTGTTACAATATCTAATAAATCAAGAACTGGGTTTTAATATTTTCAAGTTTTCAAATCTTCAAAAAATATAAACGCCAAACTAATTTTTGCTAGGTATTTTTTGCTTTACTAACTTAATATACCGTTATTATATTTAATATATCCGCAATTAATATTAATTGAATTTTTATTCATTTCAAATTAAAAAATGAACGATTAAACGTATTAATATTAATAAATTTTTTGTCTCAAAAGCACAATTTTACATCAAATGAACATACATGTATATACATATAATATAAAAATGTTAAAAAATATTCTATTTTATATAAATGTGTAAATTAATATAATTTTAAATGTTCTAATGAGTTAACTTTTACAATTTTAATGGTTTTATAATTTTAAATTAATTATCTTGCAATTTATTTTATCATTTAAAGCCATTTTTTTGAAACAACTATTAGTTTTCATCTTTTTAAATATATCTTATCATAAAATATTTTATTTCGAATTAAAATTATTTTGTTTAAATCATCTGTTTGTTTTCAGATATACAAAACTAAAAAAGACTAAAAAACAGAATAGCAAAAAAACTTAAACAAAATTGTTGTCATCCCAACATTACAATGGTGAATTTAATTCAAATGTGTTCTTTTATGGTAAATAATAAAAAAAATATTAAAACAGTTTAGCCAATATTTGTACAGATTTGGCATTATTTATGATAATTAACATAAACAGAATATCTTAAAAAAACATATGCTAAAACTATAAAGCTATTTTTTTTAATAAAATAAAAATGAACAACAATAATTTTATAAATATTTCACATTATGTACATAATAATAGAAAGAAAAAAATTCTATTATTGAACTACATTTATCAAACAATTGGTATTCTGGCGGATAACGTCAAATAAAAACGGGATTTAAATAGATTTAAAATATTATAAGACTTTACAGTGGTCAAAAAATTACTAAATTGGCACACATTTACCCGTTAATGGGTTTATTTTAATATTTAATACAGAAAAAATACATTACGAATTACTTATTTTATATTAATTTTTGTTGACTCCATTACGTTACATTTCACTATGTTACATACTCTAAATTAAATGCGGAAAAATTATTCCTATAGTCCCCTTTTTTTTGTGAGTTGTTATATGATTTTTTGCCAATCTTATATTGTTTTAATTTGGTTGTTTCGTTTCAATTTTTATAAAATTGAGAATATCTATTTCTTATGATAAATGAACTCTATTTTACACATAACTTTGTTTAAATTCTTCATATGTAAAAAAACTGTTAGTTGGTTTAGAATAAGCAATTTTTGAAGATTTTATACATTTTTTTAGCATTTTTTATATGTTATTTTTAATAGATAAAAGATAAAAAATTATTAATTTTACATTTATCAAATATTGAGTAATGTTATAATAGTAGAAATGAAATAATTTCTTAAAAAAAGGTATTATATATATTTAATTAAAAAATATAAATAATTGAAATCAATTTGTTTATTTAGCTATTTTATATTAAATTTTAAACGCCTATTTATATTTAATAACGCTAAATTATTAATTTTTGTTATTTGAGTTTTTATGCTGACTCATTATTTTAACTGTTTAGCACAGATAACTGATTATTAACATGGATTTTTTCATGGCAATAAAAAAGTAACATTTTTAAGAAATTTTTTTAAGTTGCTTTATTTTGATTATATTTTCTTTGAATGATTCTTATATTTTTAGTAAAATATATAAATTGTAAGGTTGAAAATCAACAATTTCAAATTTTTATGACGAATAAAAAAATTTTAAGACTTTACTATGCATCAATTTTAGTGTTTTATGCTTTTTTATTTGTTTGTAATTTATTTAAATTGTGTAATTTTTACCAATATAGTAACACATTTAATATTAATGAAATAAATAAATTAATTATAATCTAAAAACGAAATAATCATATATATAAGATCGAAATTTTGTTGAAATAAAAAAAATTAAACTATTTTTTAAAAATCTACTTATTTCAACAATATTTCTTTTTATAGCACAAAATATTTACATGCCGTCATCTCCAAGATCAAACAAAATGATGTATATCTCCCCAGTATACTTGTATATATTTGTTAAAAATGTTTTAAATCAGAAGTATATGATTTATTCCGAAATCTTAGAATATGAGAAAACTAGATAAAAAAACAGAATTACACTCTAAACGCATCAAATGAATTTAAAGTAAACCATAAATATTTGATTTAGGTTTTTCTTTCAAAAAAAGGTTTCTTAGTAATTTTTTGGTCTTGAAATCGCTATAATAAATTTACCATTTATTATAGTACGCTTTATATATATTTTTTTTACTTTTTTCTGTCTTAAATAAAATATTTTATATCATTGGTAGCATAAGATTGTATTTAATAAATCACCAATTAGAAGATCCAATATTTTGGAAAAATATATGAATAATTTTATTTTCTTTCATGAAAAAATATTCTAAAACTGTAAATTTAATTCTCTAATTTGTTTAGATATATTTTTAAAATCAATTTTGATAATTTTTCTTTTCCTGTATGCAAAATTTTTGATATTAAATTAAATTTAATCAAACAAATACGATCTTGTTCTATTGTAAATTGCCTCCAATATTAAAAAAGTGTTAATAAGCAAAATTTATATCTGATAAATCTATAAAATTAGATGAATATTAACTTATTCTTGCAGAAACATGAAATTAAACTTTATCATAAGTTAGGTTATATAATTTTTTTATTTTCAAAATTAAACCTATTTTTTCCAATTTTTTATGTTTGTTATGTTCAGACGATGAACATAACATCTGATTTATTAGGTAGTGTTTGATGCATATTTTATACACACGCATTATCACATTATGTAAAATTATAAATATTTCAATATAATATAACTAATTTATTTTTATGGTTAATTTTTGTTACAAAACTAATTACATCAAAGGTAAACACAAAGGCTATTTTAAACAGAGAATTTGTCTATCAACCTGGAAAAATGGCTATGAACATCTAAAAAGGTGAATAATAATTTGTTGTGTATTGAGCTAGAAATACTCTTTTTTATATTAATTTGGAACTTTTTAATATTTGGAATTTGATTTTTAACAATTTTTTATGATTAATTAATTTTTGAAAGTTATTTACTATGAAAAGTTTTTATGAAGATTTTTATTGGGCAATAAAATATTTTTGATAAATTTTAAGTAAAATATTTTATTCCAGAATTAAGGAGATATAAAGTATTTAAAGAGTTTGATTTATCAATTCATGGTTCAAAATCAAAAGAGAGCTATTATTAGTAAATCCGTAACATTCAGCAACATTTATTACCGCACACAGCTTATAGTTTATTTTATGAAAGGCTGCACAACGATTACCAACACATAGATATTATGAATTGTTAGTCTGTAGAAATGGACATGTCTTTGTAGATTTAACTAATAAAAATAATTTTTTAAAAAATATTTAAAGAATACTTAGTAAAAGAGATGTTTTGAATTAAAATCGAGAAGTTGATTCTATAATCTTTCTGGTATCAAATTTTACTAATGATCACATTTTTCGCCTTATATAACGTTCTCAGTTTTCTCGATCCTAATACTTACAATTTTTATAGCCGTTCTTAATCACTGTTTCCACACAATTATTTATTCGTCTTGTGACGGAATATGCACAAAAAATCTTTTATGGCGCCCCTTTAATTCTTTGTAAAAAAGATGATCTATTTAATCATTTGTTTTTTATTAATTTTAAATCTAATTGGTTTTATTAAGAAAATATAGTATCAACAAATTATTAGATTAGATTAAAAATGATAAACATATATAATTAAGTAATTAACAATTTTATGTAATAATTATATTTAATTAATTTTGATAATAATGTTTTAAGCAAACAATTAGTTTTTAAAGATGTTATGATGTTTAATTGATAAAATTTTATCAATTAAATAAATTATTATTTATATATATATGTTTGCATTAAGGCAAGGATGCCATGTCTTTTTATTAATCCTATAAATTTATAAATAAATCGTCAAAACATACTTTTCCCAATATCGTTATGTCGTGTGTCGGTGTGGCAATACAAAACTCTAAATGGGTATTAAATAAAAAGACCGACGAAGGGTTTCTGTGGGTACACAGTCTCTGACTAAAAGTATCAAAATATTGGCATTTCCAGTTCAATAGGTCGTATTACATATTGTTTTTAAACCTGAAACCCGGTAAGGTTGTGAGCTTAGTGTTTTATGAAAATCACTTCTTCGAGTTTTTTCTTCAGAATTTCAGTGGACCAAACCAGGCTATGAACCGTGTGAATTGTCATAAAAGATACCTTTTTGCGATTTGTTGTTATTCATAATAATAAAAAGAATCTCCCCAATGAAGTGCAGAAATAAATTACTTATATAAAGTTGAATTTTTCCAAGAATAATTCATGTAATTTATTACACATTGTTTTCTAAATTTAATTTTAACAGAATTTTAAGAAATTAACAATAAAAAAATGTGCCGCTAACTTCTTTGTCGGTCTACAATGTAAACAAAACGGAAGGACAAACTCCAGATGTTTAGATTTTAATATAAGGAAAAATCTGAAATAATAATAAACTTAGATCCTTTGAAAAAAAATTTCAATATCAAAAGCAAAAATTAAATGAAATAAACACAATTTAATATGAAGAGTATATGAAACACGATGAAGGTATGAAACAAGATTTATCACACGAATCTAATTTCTTCATTTATTAATTCCACTAGTTTATCAATTTAAAATGTTTTTATATTCTCTCATTTCTGGCAATAATTACAATATTTAACTATTAAGCGAAACAGAAATATTGTTAGTATTTTAAAAATTAAAAATAGCTAAAAACTAAAATGTGAACTTTTTTATATTAATTGTCTATTTTTAAAAATTCATTAAATATTGGCTAAAACATATCACATTGTGAGCGTATTGGTAAGAATATAATATAATAAAAATAAATTAGTAAAGAAAAGCTTTTAAAAAATTGTTAATGTAAATTTTTATTGACTTATGATTTTTTTAGTACCTATATTTATTATTTTGTCATCATCATCCAGTTTCTATGTTGGTTTATCTTCTATTCTGTTATTCGATTGTAATATTGGTTAAATAAAAAAACAATTCAATGTTTTACTGTGTACATTGAGTACTTAGTTGATCTTTTTTGGTTAGTACTTCCTTTCGTATAAAAAAATTCCATGAAAATTGTAGGTACAGCGTAATACTTTAATTAAAATTCTTTGTAATGCAATAATTTAGCATAAATTTTGCAACGAATGAAAGATTTTAATTAAAAATCGATTCGAACAGACAAATGATTAATTTTACAAACAAACGAATTTAGTATTGTTATTGTAGCAATTTTTGAAAATTTCCAATTTATTTATTTTGTTTAGAAAAATAAAATACGAACATTTATTTTTTTAAAGCCTTTCTTAAACTACTAAAAAATACAGACAAGAAAATTTATAATAGTTTTTTTCTTTTCAAATCTAATTAATAGATGATTACAAAAAAATGTTAGATTAAAGTCAAAAAAAATATAATATGTTTTTAAACTACATTAATTCAGCTTCAAATACCTAGTAAGATTTTAATTTAACTGTAAGTTTTCAAGATTTTTAACAACTTGATCATTTTGGTCGAATAAAGTAATATCCTCTTTTAGTTCATCATCCATGATTATGTCTTGCATAAACAAGTCATATTCATCATCTTTTTTGTGTTTAGTATGAATTTTTAAATTATTTTTCTTTCTTTGAACCTCTTTTCGAACTATAAAGACCTTAAAATCCACATCATCTTGCTTCCAAGAATGATCAAAGTTATAGCCTAGAACAATATCATTCTCTTTGATGTTTTTTAAGTGTGTTTTACAATGATAATTTATATTGTTGTCACATGAAACATATAAATTTGTCAGTATGTTTTGATCAGAATCGACTTTACAAGTATCAATTATTTCAACTACTTTAAATTTCTTTAGACTTCTGCTACTCATTAAAATTTCAAATTCATCTAAATACCCCCAATAGTTACGGTTATCAATTTCTGTTAATTTGTTTGTAATTGGATCTATGAGTTTTATATTTGAATTTACTTTGGTGACAGTGTTAATTTGATTTATCCCATATTTATTGGCTATTCTTTCACTGACTTTAATAACATCATCCTTACATATTGGTGCTAATTCTATAGAGTAGCTAAATTTATATTTGCTCGTATTGCTTTTTTTATCTTCAGATAAAAGTCTCTCGGATATTTTTACTCTGCAAATAAATCTTGATTTAATAAAACTAACTAATTTAAGTGCCGGGTTTTTACTTTGAAAGTAAAAGTCAATTCCATCACGTCGTTCTTTTATATTTGTAGTCTCCTTATACGCTTCGCTTTTTAGCAAGACCTGCTCTAAATATAAAAGTGTTCTTTTATGTGCAACTCGTTGTCTTACTTGCACTATAGAAGACCAAAATTGTTTTGCTTCAATTTTTTGACATGCTGGACATTGAAAATTCCTTATTTTGTAGTTAATCTGCACTTCTTTTGTTATATTATCTTTTTGCAGTAGCACTTTGATGTGTATTTGTTTAGAATGCTCCTCAGTATACAAAAAATCAGAATCAAGAATTTTAAATTTTAAAAGCGACTTATTTTTTTTCAAAAGTAAAACAAGAAGTTCTTTACTATGCCATTCACAACTATGCCATGCTTTAGGTGGTGTAAAATACCGGTCACAACCCCGGCAATGTTGTACTATATCATTTTTCTTGATTGATGATGTTATATCGATTTCGGTTGAAATACAAATATCGCACATATTCATAAGCCTTGGTTCTATATCAATGCCACATTTGCAGCAAATAATTTTCATTTTCTGGGCTATAAATTTAATTAAATTCACAAAATTATAGAAATAAACGAAAAAACGACTAGCAAAATTGTTGGAACAGCAGCATAATGGCATACTAGACCATTAAAAAAGTTAAAAAATCGTTTTTTAAATTTATCGAAAATTTAACACAATTAAAACAATTGAAATAATATGGTTTTTTCTTTATATTCTCTTCAAAATTATATTTATATGTATTTTTTGAGCTCTGTGGTAAAAATATCTTTGTATAAAGAATTCATATATTTGAATTACAAAAAAAATCAATAATTTTAATACTATTTTGAGTAAATTATGCAATTTTCTACAAGAGAAACACAGTTTAAACTGATTATTTACAAAGATTGTATATTAAATTTGTACAGGTTGTATGATTTATATGAATTATCTTTTACTGCTTGTTTTCAAATCAAGAACCACAAAATAGTTTATAAAGGCGAAATCCAGTGTTGATCTATGAATTATGTCATTTGAAATTTTTTAAATCCTTTGCAAAAAAAATTTAAATCTAAGTTTTATAAATCATCGCTGTTGCAACTATTCTTATATTCATAAAATTTTTTATAAGTGAAAATTTAAACTGTTAATTTTTTTCTAATTTGAAAAAATGTTTAATCTAATAATTTTTATTCCCATATTTATACTTAAAAAATACAGTTTCCTCATCTTTGCTTCTTAGTAATTATTTAGCGCTCGATTTGAACTTTATATTTTAAAAATTTTGATATATTTTTTACCATCGTAGGAACCTATGGATAGAAAAGAAAACTTCTTAAAGAGATCATTTTTAAATACAAAACTATTTATAAATGAAAATTACAAAAAAATGTATTGTAAATGTAAGATATGTGAAAAAATAATGCCTCTAAACACATTAAATTCGCACTTTTGTTTCAATTTATGTTCACAATCATTAGCTAAACGCAAAAAACGCAATGAAGAAAATTTGGATCTTGAAAAGCATTGTGGCGTGGATATAGTGAATGATCAAACGAAAGAAATAGTTGGAAAGTGTAAGAATGGATTCACATGCAAAATTCATACATTAGATGAAAAAAGAAAGGTCTTGGGAAGAATGTATTCAGTAGACATGTTGATAAGAATTATTAATGATGACAAAATACGAAAGAAAAAAAAATCTGTATTCAAAGTTAAGAAAAATGAACCAGCAATAGAGGTTGATGAGAATACAAAAACAATTATTAAAGATTTAAAACCAGTTGTCACATACAGATGGTATTTTCCTCGTTATGAGAATGATTGTATGCTTTTTAGAAGTTTTTTTCCGCAGAAAAATCCACGAGAAAACAAAAAATAATAAACGAATGATATTATAAGAATTTTTATAATTAAAATTGTTTTTTTTGATTATTATTTATACTACCAAATATAAATCGCAAAACTCATTTAGATCAAATTTTCAGATAACATATATTTTTATTAAGATGTGAATTTTTTGTAATTTTCATGTAGTTAAAAGCCACAAAAATTTTATTTATCTTACATTTTAAGCAAACGACACAATAATATTGTATTAATAAAATTTTTAGCGTCATTCAAGGCTTGTCTCGAATTAGTTCAAACCCTTTCAATTTAAAGATCTGATTTGACGTCCACGAAGGGTATCGAACCCTCGACCTTCAATTTAGGAGACTGACGCTCTACCACTGAGCTACGTGGACTGTTTTTTTAAAAAAACATATATGTATTTAAAAATACTTAGTCACTTAATATGTTATAAATTAAAATATTTTATTAATAATTTAAGTATTTTTTGGCGAACTTTAAATTATTTTCTAATTATAAATAAAGTAATTGGTAAATTTAAATTTTCTTAAATAAAAAAAATTTAGAAAACAAAAATATAACACGAAATCAAAATTCTCGAATAAAGCAACATATAGCATAAAATTATAAATTTTTTTCAAAATTAAAAGCAGACATATTTTAAATTTTTATGTTTTTTTTAAATTTTGCCTAGATATACAAAATTATATGCCTTTTTCGCAAAAAGGTGCGTAAACAATATTTAAGAAAAAAAATATTTAGATTTGGTACTGTCATTTATTTATTCTAAAATACCAATAATTCGGTATTAGTATAATATAAACTTTGTTTAAAAGGTGTGACTTGCGTTGTGGTAGTAGGAACTCCTTAATGTTATAAATTATATGATATTTATAGGAAATAAAACATTCTAATAAATATTTTTTTGTGATCTATATATTTGCACTCGTAATTTAAGATTAAAAAGAAAATAAAGGTGGATATGTTATCATTTATATATTAATAGTACTGCAATAATACGAAAATAAACTTTCTTAAATCCAAAAAAAATCAAGTTACTAATGGATTTTTTTAAAAATTATGAAAAATAAACACTTTTTTCAGAAAGAAACTCTTAATTTTAATTACCTTTATAATGCAGCTTAAAAATTAAATTTCTCTTTTATGTTGCTGTTTGAAATTTGGCACATATATTTTTGTTCATATAATTTTTTAAAACAATTTTTTATATTTAAGGTGTGAATATTATATTTTTAAATAAAATCTCTTTTTTATTTTTTCCTACAAAAATATTAATAATCGCAGCAAAATTTTATAATAAAATAATGTAAATTATGCCTAAAGATTTTATTTAAAAACGAAAAAAGCGGTTGTAACGTGTTGCTATCCCTTATTTCGCATTTTTTAAACGCTTAAAACACATTGTAAAAAATTTATGCCGATGTTAAGGATAACTCATGGTTTCTTGAGAAACGAAAAAAACGGTATATTTTAAATAAAATTTACTTTAATTTCAGTTCTTGGTTAAAAGTTCTGAATAATCAAGCAAAAGGTTCCATTTAAACTAGATTTAAGTATATATAAATTGAAATATAATGTAAAATATATTATCATTAATATATTTGCTTAAATACATATTTATGTATTATTTATTTCAAAAAAAAAAATAAAAACTGTATCTTAAAATATATTTACACAACTTTAACTTAAAAAGGTTGGTTTTATGATAAAAATGGCAATTTTTTATAATTTTTCTAGAAGAATAAGTTTTTATGACTATCTTTTAAACTTATCAATTAATAAAAAAAATTGAAAAAAAACCACTATTTTCCATCAAAAACAAAGAATATATTGTTGTATACTATGCAATTTTTTACGGGCTGGAAAGGTCTATGTTGCCATAGTTTTATGAATAAAGGTCAATTTTTTGAATAAAGGATTCAACGCTCAGCTAGCAGGATCCCTTATAAATTATATTTAGACTCAGACCCGTAGTGCTGATCTTTTTAAAATCTGTCACAGTGAACAAAGAACTTATGAACAGACGACAACCAATTAGGAGAGCTCATTTTCAGGCCCCATAAATAATTTTTTTCTTATTTGATTATTACTGTCATTCGTTAAAATAACCCTAAGAAGACTTCAATAATTATGATGGTTTGTTTTGATTCTATCAAGATAAAATATAATTTTGTGTTAGTTGATCATAGACTATTCGTTATATGAGCGAAAAAAAAACCTTCATTAGCTTTACTCACACAGCAATTAAAGAATTTAATGTTTTTGTGTCTTTTTAGATTATAAAATTCAACAAATTTCTATAATATTATTTTAAAACAGACACAAAGGATATAACCTCTATGATAATTAAATATTTTTTTGCACATATTATTTATAAATGTTTTTTTGTTTAAGTTTAACTTATCAAACCTATATTTGAGCTGATATGTAAAAAAAATATTATGTAATAAATAGAAAACGTTATCACATAAATTTTCATGGGTTGAAATTTGTTGGAAATATAAATATAAATGAAAATATTGACCTAAGATGTAAAAATAAAAAATAAATTTTTTGCATACTTATTATACCATTCGCTAGATAATATAATTTTTTTACTTGTATTTCTCTAGAAAAGCTATTTAATAAAAATTTTTCTTCTATTCTAATCAAAAAAACCCTAATAAAATACGATTAATTGTGTCTATGTATTTATGGTTATAAAATTACTTATATTATTGAAATAAAAAAATACAAAAACTGTTATATTAACAACTACTGTCTAAATCAATATATTACAAATTGGAAAATAAAGTTTTTGTGAGATTAAAGTAAATTATAATAATAGTAAACTCTTTATATTTTTCATTTATTTGTAGGAACATCTACATAAAAACAGGTATATAATTTTATTTTTTTGTAAATATGCTTTTTTTTTGAATATTTCGATTTTTGACTTAAGCGATAAGACTATATATATTAAGTAATATATATATATATAAATTGTTTATAAATATTTTTTAATTTTCTTTTATGAGTTCTCTACTGAAGTTGGGTGAGTTAAATTATTGTCTTAATCAACACGTTTTTAAACATATTAGCAATTTATTATCCGAAAACTTATTTTTTTAGTTAATTTATGCTTTTTAGAAGAGCTTGGTGTGATTTTTTGTTTTATTTTTAATCAATCTGCTAACAAAAAAATTATATTTTATTGATATAGAAAATTAACAAATAATATTTAATTTTTATATTTTGATACCGCAATGATATATGTTAAAAATCTACAAAAATATTTAATTTGTTTAAAATGTAAATATTTTCGAAAGCAAATAATTGGTTTATTATCTATAATTTATCAAATTCACAAATAAAAAACAGAAAAACAGAAAAACGCAATATAGTGCTTTAAAATCTTTTATTTAAACATTTAGTATATTTTTCCTGGTATTAAGAGTTTATTTTTCAATTTTTCAAATTCTTGTTCGAGAAAAAAAGGTAAACGCTACTAAAGCTGTAAAAAAATTGAGTACATGTTTAAATATATTTAAACTTTTCACTCCTAGAATGTGGTCTAAATCTCACAAATATATCTACTTAGGCTTAGTATCCATATAGTTACGGACTTTTTCATGTTTTTTTTTTGTGATTTAAAGCGATTTTGACACATTCATTAGCAGCTCAACGGTTAGGTTTTTACAGGAGATATATAATAAATTATTATTTATTTCATTTTTTTCTCTACTATTCTGCAAATTTACGATTTTTTTGATTCCACTAATGGTGAAGATGTTACCTAAATGGTAAATTCTAATTTAAATAGTCTAAAAAACATTTTTAAATATAATAAAATATATTGATCGTCGAAAGTACATATTATGTATCTATAGGCTTATGTTTTATATGTTTTCTAACAAAAAGCGGTTGCAAAATGTATTTTGTTTTTAACATGGATATATGAATAATAGTAAAATATAATATTATTATATTTTAAGTGTTTTTTTCAAATTAAAAAAAACTATAACTTTGATACAATATACCAGAAAACATAATGATTTTACATAGATTGCTAATTTTCTTTAACTGATATAAATTTGAAACTTTAATGCAAAATATAGAGCAAAGGACAACATTCTATTTTCGCTTTAATGTATAAAAACAGTATTTTAAGATTAATTTGTTTATAAAGTTTTAAATAAAATATCATATTTAAATTTTTTTTACTATTTTTTTTATTCATTTTTATATGAAATGGTTTCATTGAAAAAATTAATATATTGAAAAATCACTTTCGTTAGACTGATGAAAAAAATATTTTCTAGCAAAAATGAAAATTATAATATTAAAAAAACAATATATTTTTTAATCTACTTGACTGTTTACTACATTTATACATTAAATCTAGAACTTAATTGAATTTTACAAAAAAAGGACAGATAAATATACATCTAAATTAGCTTTAAATTCAATAAAAGTGTAAAAAAATATTTAAAAGAATTGTATTTCGTAATAGTGTCTAAATATTTATATTTATATGAAACATTTGTAATATTAACTAATGTAAGATAAAATAATATATTTTGAAAAGGTTAATCGAATTTCTGCACAATTTTTTTAAAAAATGTTTTTGTTTCTGTTAGAAAGAGTTGAATGCAGTTTTTAGTAAACATTATTTGTTTAACATCAGATTTTCAACAACATTAAACAAAAATACTTTATAAAAAAATTCATACACTTGAATAAACTATTCAAAATATTTATAAAAATATTCTTAAAATAAAAGATATCAGAAAATTTAAACATTTAAGCTAATATTTCACCGTAAGCACAGTTTTAAAAAGTTTTAAGGTCACAAAATTTGTTAAAGTTGATAATTATAAAATAAAAATAACTTAGAGGCATATATTAGAATAGAAGCCAAAACATATATCCAGTAATTGTAAAATTTAAATATTGTATTTATATGAAAACTATATGTGTATATTGGTTAAATATTTACAATTATATTTCGTCTTAAAAACTCGGAAACACACAAACAGATTTAAAATCTACAAAAGTTTTTTTAACTTGTTTTTATTGATATTAAACATCTGACTAAAATTCATAAAAAAAATTTTTTCTATATTTTGTTATATTAAACTGTTTTTCCTTGTTGATCATAAAATTTTGATGGGATGAGTTTTTACTATTTAATGTTAAGAAATTTTTTTAAAGCTTTATAAATAGTTTTTAGTAAAAAAACATCTGTCAATAGAGACAAAAATACAGAAATGATTCTAGGAATATTTCAGAAACAAAAATGAAAATATTGCTACCAAAAACAAGAATACACTTATTCAATGATTTTTAATCTAATAAAAAAATATAAATTGATTTTACATGTGAAGTTATATTTTATTAGAGACTTTAAAAACCAAAAAAATTTTAACTACAAAATTTTACTTTTTTGATATGCATGACCAATATTATTGCGAATATATTTTCTATGGACAAAAAAATTGGGAAGAATCCATATAAAATGTCAGGAATGTTTATTTGGCAAATCTACTTAAAACATGATTAAAAGAGTAAGTGTTTATTATAAGTTTTTGTTTGATCTATGCACAATTTTAGACTATCATAGAAACATAATAATTTCTAATATTCACAATTCGCTATTTTGAAAAAATACAATGAAAAAATTCCAGCTAATATAAGGATACATAATCCATTAAAAAATCAAGGCATATTAAATTTATTGTATACAATAATTCATCTACAAGAGAACATATTTTTTAAATTTTAGACTTGTTATCAATTGCTTGAATGAAATTGTCTAAAAAATTATTAAAAGTGCTTTTAATTGAAAAAATGTGTATAAACCCACCTTTTAGTTTCGAAACTAGTTAAAGTTAAGTTTTTCGCTAAATTTATAAAATAGCAAGAAAATTGTATAAGATATTAGAGAAAATTTTTATCCTATAAATCAGGATATAATTATATTTGGTATTACAGATTTTCAAAAAAAAATCTACAACATTATAATAATATGTATCCATATTTGTAATTTTAATTATCGAAAAAGGTTTTATAAATTTTATAAAGTATTATTAAGTAAGTAATTTGGCAAAATAGAGCATTTTTTTGATAGCTAATAGATTTTAAGTTTGTTGACAAGCTTTTTATAAATAGTTTCCATAGACTATCTTTTATATAATTTTTTATAACTGGTTGGTTTTTTCTTATTTAGCGCCATATAAAGGCGTTTATTCCTAAAGAATCTCCTATGTTCTTTATTTCTATGTGCTCAATTATGTTAAAACTTCTAAAAAGTTCAATATGTACCCATTAATATTCTTCGAATAATTTATTTGCGCATTATTATTGAAGTTAAATTGTCATTATAAATACGTGATCTTTGTAATGCCACTATAAAGCATGTAATTTTTTACCTTTTTGTGAGTAGAGATTTTTAAAATTTTTAATAAATTATACAAATTTTGCGTTTATTTTTGATTTCCGTGATTTTCATCTTTTAAACTTTTTGTTTTAAACCTTTTAAAAAGTATAATTTTTTTAACTGAAGCAACTTCGCTTCTGATGATTTGTGGTGTTTAGAATTTATCGTATTGTATTCAAATTTCAAGAAAATAAATTGTTATAGTTTTATAAATATATAGAAACTTCTATAATATTTTTATTTTTTTACTACTACTTGTATTCTTAAACACAATTAAAAGTATGCAAAAAAATGTTAAACTTTTAGAGAAAATATGTTTTTTTGCAAGTTAATAATTATTATTTTAGAACCTATTGTACAATTATCAATATTTTCAATGCTTATTTACTCTTGAAAAAAAGTGATTCGTATATACATCATACGCAAACACAAATTTTCTAATTTAGATATGAAGTATTTATGATATGTATATGCTGTAGATTAATTTACGAAAAAGTGATTTCCATTTCATGCAGTGAATTAAAATCATAAAACGTTCAATTATTTAAGTATCAAATAACATTAGAAAGAATATTTGAATATCAGAGCGTTTAAAAATTAAATGTGGTTCGTATACCAATGATCTTTGAATTATGCGGTTTATTAGTTGAGTTTTTTATATAAAATCCACTAATAATTTGATAAATTGATAGAAATATATGAAAAGAAACTGGTGTTAATTTTAAATGTCATCATATCACAATTACTATGAATTTAATGCCTAAATATTCAACTGATAATAATAGATTAAAAAATGTCAATTAAACAACTGTAATATCCTTATTCGTAATTTTAATAGATTTTTTCTATTGAATTGTAATATTTTGTTTTCTAATAATTTTTATTGGTAATTCTATGGTTTTAAATATTTTATTAGATTATATTTTTATATTTTTGTAGAAATGCAAAATAAAACTCTTAAATATCTAAAAAAAAATAATAAATACGTTTTTTGTTTTTTTATGAAGGAAAATATCTATAATTTAACATTTAGATTATAAAATGGGTTTTTTCAAACACAAACGGAAATTGTTTCTTAATGATTTGCTAAATAGAGCCGTAGAATAGTACAAATGATTGAAAGCATCACAATAAGAAACCAAAAGAAAGCGATAATCAGTGTGAAATATTGACACTTCAGAAGTGTGTTATACTTGATTTTTAATTAAAATTCTATAATTTCATGATCATGTAATTAATTATTTTTATACTAAATTTAAATTAAAATTTTTAATAATAAAAATTCATTATATTTTAATTGATTCATAAATAAATTGATTAAAATGAAATGCAACTATATCATTCGTTCTATCACTACAAAGTATTTAAAAATTTTTAATGTTAAATAAAAGGATGAATGTCTTTTGAAAAAAACATAGAAATCGAAAAGAGAAGGAATTGGCCTCATTCAAGCCAAAAAAATATTTTTATCGAGGTTCATAATAGTGATTTACATAAATCTTATTTTTACAAAAACAATAGACCATTACGCCTAAAAACGAATCTCTTTATTTTTCAATATTATTGTTTAGTTGGATAAAAAAGCGAAATCTATACAATATACCTTTATGACAGCCATAATTTAATAGTATCGGTCTTATGATGCTTTTAAGAAGCATCATTAATGTTTATACTAAGCTTGATTTAAAATTAAATAAATCGTATATTGAACCATGATTTAAAAAAGACTATTAAGAAATTAAAGTATGTGTAACACAAAAATATTGTATCATTTATTTAATTTATTTGTTTGTTTTAAATTAAAGATTTTTAATATTTTGATTGTGGGTAAATCTATAATTATGATAATTTTAATATGGACTAGAAGAAAAGGTTGTTTATTATTCAACATTTTTATATAGTGTAAGCTATTAATATGTTACATAATTCTTTTTATTTTATTATAATATTCTCTTTGAGCCAATTGTGAAATTTTTGATAACCAACAATAGTTTAAATTGTTATATAAATATAACTGAAGAACAACGTAAGTATGTTTAAATTTAAAAAATGGATTCAAAAATCCAAATATTTCTTATTTATAATTGATACCGTATTTGGAATCATTTGTAAATATTTTTTATATTTGTTCTGACATTGTAGATTATCACATATGGAAAACATAATTATAGAACAAAAGGTAATATACAATTTCATAAAAAGAACATTTTTATCTTTTAGTGTATAAAAAAATATATAATTGACTTTATTTTAACAACGAACACGATCAAGACAGGTATTAATATAACTATTTATACTGCAAATGCATAAATGTACATTTAAATGGATGCAATAAGAAAAAAAAGTGGAACAAATATTGCACTAGAGCAATTTAATAACGCTTCTATATGACCGTATTACGTTCTTAAAGTTTAAATCATTTTATTAAGACATATTTAGTATAGTGAAATGTTTTTTATGCTTAGAAAGTAAGCTTTTTTTGCACTAGAAATATTTGATATCGAAATTAGTATCCATATAAACATACTAAAAATTTTTGCCAAGCCTTAGCCCCAATTGAAATCCTGCTCATTAAATTGAGAGATGCATTAATATCTGTTTTTTTACAATTTTGGGTAATTCAAATAATTTATTATGATAAAATATTAAGTGTGCAATTATAATAGTGTTTGTAAAAATCACTAGCAAGAATTAGATGTTAGAAATAGAAACAGTGTTAAAAAATTGTAACTATGTACAAAATTTTTTGTTCGCCATGAAAATCTTCGATATAGATTCTAATATAAAGGTAGCAAAATATTATACTATTTAAATTTATTTTTATATATAGTTCATAAAAATGTTTTTGTTTTACAAGTAATATATAAAGCAACTATTACATTTATTTATTTGATTTTTTTATATTCGTTTATTATATAAATTGATTTTTAAAATATAAAATTATGATTTATTGCATTTTTTTTAATGTCAATTCATATTTATTTGATATGATCTTTATAGCACAAAAAATATTTCATGACTAAAGGTTTTTTTTATAAAAAAATGAATACAATTATGCAAAATTCAAATATATTTGACAGCAGAGCTAAATCAATATTATCAAAAAACCCATAACACAGAATTTTTATGCAACCTAAAATTTTTTATGTTTGATCAAAAATAAACGCTATGGATCAAAACATAAAAATAAAAAAAAATTCAAAATGTGAAATCCACAACCTAAACGCTCAAAATACCGATCCTTATTAGTTAAACAAAGAAGTATATTTAATAAATTAGAATTGCTATAGATTTGTCTGTTCAAATTATGAAAAAAGCTTCAACTTGGATTATTATTATAAATTTTTGATAATAATTTGTGTTTTTTATAATTTTTGTTGCGTGTTAGATATTCATAATGTCATTTTAAGATTATTTTTATAACTTCTAATATTTTAATATATTTTAAATTTTATTTTTTTAGTGATTTCTTTTATGATATATTGTTTATCACTTTGTGAAAACTATAAAATTTATAGTAAAATTGATAAAAGAACTAATTTAAAATGAATAAAAATACTATTTGGTATTTGATTTAAGCATGAAAAAACAACGAAATTTTTTTAAAAAATTGTGTTATAGCATTAAACCTTAAAAAAAATCCTTTGATTAAGAAATATTAGATTTTTCAACAATATTGTCGTTTCTTTGCAAGGTAATGATCAAACAATGTTTGAAGTATAAATTTCCTTTGAAAATTTCGTGAAAGAATAGGTAAAACTCAACAAAAATAAATGTTTTAAGAAATATCAGAATTTGTTGTGATAAAAAAATTTTTTTAAAAATAATATTTCATGTGTAATATAATTAAAAATATATAAAATTTATTATAAAAATGATCTTAGTATTCTGTTATCCATTTTTATCATAAGGTTTGATTAAAATTCGTCTTTGGTGTTTTGTGCAAGTTGATAAAATCATTAAAATGTCTAAAATTCATAGTTTATTACAAGTAATATTTTTATATTTTGCGCATAAAAATTGTGTTATTTTATATCATAGATTAGTAATTACTATTTGCAAATGATAATTGTAAATTTGACTCAAAAACTTAAGTAAATTCATTTTTTTGATATATTAACGTGATTTTAGGAAAGGAATCTAGAACCTACGTTATCATCGGAAAGTATAATACTAAAACTAAAAAAAAAATCACTTTTTAAATATGAGCTATATTTTGATTTTAATATATAAGTTTTATACAAATAAATGTAATCTATATGATAAAAAAAGGAAATATATTATTAAAACACTCAATTATATAGATACATTATATTAATCTAGTATAAGTCTTTTATAGACAAAAGTGCCCAAATATCAACACAATCTATTTTTTTTAATTCATAATTATCAAAAAAAATAAAAATCATATACAGGATACAAATTATCAATTGCAATCTAAAATAAGAAATCTGTAATAATTGTATAAAAAAATCACAAAAAAGCTTTTTTATACGATAATTACTGCAAATATTATAATATGAAATTAAAATCGAAAAAAAACTATTATAATTAAATTTTAGCATAATGAAATATATTTTTTCAGACGAATCATTTAAATAAAATATATACCTTTATTTGTTCTAGTGTCCTATATAGTAAGATATTAACGGTATTTCAGATCTAATTCATTCATTTTAATATTCTCTTCAAATTATATTTGTTTTTTTTATAGTGATTCTACTTTTTGAAAAATTTCAAAATTTATTTGTTTTGTTTTCTCTAAAAATTTAATCATTCAATTTTATTTTGCATATAATACTGAAATAGTAATAAAATTATGCATAAATTGAGGGACCTGTAAGATTAAAACAATATGAAAATTGCAATTCCTAGTGTTTAAAAAATTACAAATAATTAAACACTTTTTTTAACAATACCTGTTCTAAAAGACTGTGTATCAGATATCAAAATTTAATATATATTTTTTGCTTATAATTGTCTACCTTATAACAACATCTTTGAATATACGATCAAATATAGAAATAAAATTAACTTGCTCATATTTATAATATCAACAACATTAATAAAAAAGTATAAAATTCCAATTTTTACATATATAAAAAAATTTGTCCTAGCGCATAACTAATTTTCAATTTTTCGAAATGTGTTAGATTTTCTAATTAAATTCAAGGAAATAAGATATTGCTAGTAATCAAATAGAATGCATTGATATGTAAAATTTTCAAAATAAATAAATTAAGCTAGCTTTTTTCCTTTTCTATATATTTGTATAAGAACAAATTAATCTAGTTTAAAGTAATAAAAAGAAGTGATTTGTATATTAAAAATCTTGTAGGATATCTAATCTTATTATAAAAAAAATAATTACGAAGAAAAAGGTTTATAAATTTATAAATGAAGAATTTTGAAGAATCCTAAGGATAATCAAAGAACAGTCAGAAAAACACGTTTTATAACGCTTGAAGGAAGATATTTGAATAAATGAATAATATTTATATTAAAAGTATATTCTGTAATTATTATATTTACAAATATTTTAATTTTTCTTTCCTTACAGAGATTGCGACAATATATTTCTTATTGTATATAATAATTGAGCATTAGAATTCTTATTGGTAAATTTTAATATAATTTTCAGAAGAATAAATAAAAAAAATGGATTCTATATATTTTTCCAATATTTAAGTATTATTTTACACGTTACTAATAAACTTCATTAAATGCTTGATTTTGCTATAATTATGTCAACGCATTATAAATATTTCTAATACATTAAATTTTTTTTCTTGGATTCCAATAGTAATTTATATTATTTGCAGTATTTTTATGAAAATGGTACGCATTATATGTTTGAAATATTACAAAATTGTAAAAAATGCAAAATATAAAAAATCTTTGTTAAAAAATATTACCAATTAATTAAAGTTTAAAATAATGACATTTTATGTTTGATAGTAGGTTTCATAAATTAAATCATTTCTCATTTTCTCTATATAGAAAGATAAAACTTTATTATAAATAATAATGGATTCTTTAAATTTGGCTTAAAAAATAGAGAAACAATCTTTGTTTTTTTTAACAAAAGCATTCCATATTTCGCCAATTTTCAATTATAAAGGCTGATTTATAGCGCAAATTGAAAGTATTAAAACCTGATTTAAAATTCCATTTGACAGTGCAAGCACTCAAATTAAATTTTAAAATTTCATTTAAAGATCATTTTCACGTATACATACATCATTTTTTATCATTTCGACAAATATATTGTATCAAAAAAATGAATTGTAATAAATTAAAAACGATTTTAAGCATATATGATCTTTCTTTCAAGAAAATGTTATTTTAATTCGATTTTATAACCTTTCAAAAATAAGAAATATTAATTATGAAATTTTATTGATTTTTATCACATTGAATATTCAAATAGTTTTTTTATTTTTCAAATAGCTGTAATTTTGAAATAAATATAAAATTTTCATATTCTTTTAAACATATTCTTGAAAACAATGACCCTATACTTCGCGATCCATATCATTTTTTTTATTTTTTGTATTTTATTTAAGCTTTAAAATTTACAAGACAAATGTTATTCAGAATCCATTTATTCAAGTAGGATCAAAGTGAATATTATTTTAATAAATGCTGAATTCAATTAACTGTTATATAAATAAATTTTATAAAAATATTAGTGCAAATTTATATTTTAACGTTGTTTTCTAATGTTAGAACTTTACGAAAATGTTAAATTTAAAAAATTTTCTGTTTTTATGTGCAATATATGTGATTTCATGAAAGTTTAAATTAGGTCAAAAAGTTTACAATTTTTGATGCGATCCATATGTTTACTTTGAAATTTAAAGAATGTAGATTTTTTTGAGCAAAATGTTTATAATTATATATAAATAATGCTTTTTAAAGTATAATATTCAGGGTTATTGTCATTATTAAAGATATAATTTTTAATTTAATAATCTAATATCTCAATTTTTAAAATATGTATTTGTTTTGATATATTAAAATGAAATATACAACAATTTTAAAGGATGAATATTATATTATATTGTAATTTCTATAATCATTAAATCTCTAAATTTTATACAAAAGAAATATATATATGGGCTTTTTTATTGTTTAATCAGGTCAATATTGTCGTTTAAATGTTCTATATGCTAATGCATCAAACAATTTGAATTAACGGCAGAAAAAGGCACATTCTAATTTTAAATATTGACTTGGCTAAGAAAAAAAAATAGTAGACAGCCTAAATTCTATTATACAGATAAAAAAATTATTGCATCGTAAATTTTTTTGAATCAAATGATAAAAACATAGCACTATAAATGAAGACCACATTTGAATAGCACTTATATGACAACGCATAAGCAATATAAGAAAAAATAGCAGAGTTTTATGAAACAAATACGTTTATTTCTATTTTTGTTAATCGTTATTTATTACCATTTTTTATGTTTTTAACGAAAAATATATTAAACCGACCTGAAAATGAATAACAGTCAAGGTAAAGAAACACAAAAAATAAGAAAACTTTCCCAAGTTTTATCATAAATTTCATTTTAATTTTTATCAACAACTTTCAAGCCTGGGTACATCCGAAAAGCCAGAACAGTAACATTAATACAACTATTAAATGCATAAGGTGTATTTATTGATGTATAATAATATAGTAAAACAAGGAAAAGAGTCAAGCAATCACTATAGCATTTTTATCTTTTTTTTCTGCTTAATTTATTCGAATTTGCTATATTTAACAAATTATATATTCCAAATGAACCATTTATATTTTTTAAATCAAATTTATGGAATCGAATCTAATAGCAATAAAAAAAAGCGAAAATTGTTTTTGATTTTTGAGATATAAAACAATTTTCATTTCTATTTTTATATACTTGAAAAATATTTAAATAATTTATTCACTAGAAAACTGTTATATTTGTATAAAAAATATTTTTCATATTGAAAAAAAAAATTTGAGAGCCATATACTAAACTTAGACCATTTTATAGGTGTAAGATACATTGATTTTTTTGTTCTTCATTACACTAATCAAGTTAATAAGAATTATTAGTAAAAATGTTACTTTATATGTGTGTCTAATTTTAAATTCATAGATAAATATGTCTAAATATGTGTTCCATATGTTTCGATACACTATGTTTGTATTTAGGCTTTGATGTAAAAAAATATATAAAAATTATGGTTTTTTGTGTATTATAATGCACTTAAAAATTGTTTAAACAAAATCTAAGATATAAAATTTGTTTGAAATAAAATTTTTGCTTTGTTTCCATTCAAATTTTTGTATTCGGGCCTTTAAGAATATATTAGACTAAAAGAATTTATAATCGAAACATATTTCATGTGTTGCTTAAATTCATTTCTGCTTTTTTTAATTATAACTTTATGCTGTGTTGTACCTTCAAAAATATAATTCTTCTTATTTTATAACGATTTAACCATTATTTTGTTTATGATTTTATATTGTGTCTTATCAAATTTAATACAAGAAAAAAAATCAATCTTCATTAAAACCTCTAATGAGCATTTACTGTGTTTTTCTCATTTAAAAATCATTATCATGTAAGCCTATATTTTTAATGACCGATAACATTTTTAAAAATTTAAACTTTTAACTAAAAAGATTTTAAAAGATTATAAAAAAACAAAAAATTTTGTAAAAAATTGAAACGAAAGAATTATAATTCAAGATGTGTAAATTTAAAATTTTATATGCAGATTTAAACGCGCTTAGATATTTTTAAAAGTACTATTTAGTTTTAAAAATTTAAAATCCTTTTGCAATGATAATAAACTTTATTATATTGTTATAGTATTTACGAAAATTATTTAATAAAAATATAAAATAAAGATTTTAAAGGTATGGTAAAGTTTTAAAAAGAAACAAATTTAATAAAAAATATTCATCGTCGAGAATTTTATTAATAAAATGCTGATGCTAAAAAGTTTAATAAATAAAAATTCAAAAAGCGCATTTGAAATATATAAACGCACAAAAGTAGTTTGAAATTATCCGAAAACAATATAATTTTTAAAAAAATCAATACACTGATATATTTTTAAAAATAAATTTATCTTTGAATGAATTGATTACAAAAATATGTGATCTCACAAACGTATTGTATTTAATCTCTATTTATGAAATTGGCAATTAAAAATCTCTATTATAAATTCAAAAATTTTATTATTTATATGATTTTAAGTTACAAATGGGTAGATTCTCGTTTGATACAGCATAATTTCTTAAAAATTGTTCTATTTACGCATTATTGGATTTGTAAAATTTTTTACTATTTTCTTTTTTTGGTTTAGTTTTATACATAAGAACGAATCCGCAATCAAATAATGTTATTAAGCAATCTTATGCTTTAAATATTATTATCTGCTTCGAAAAATGACAAAATTAATTTTTCTGCTAATAACTTTGCAAATATCTATTTTGTAGGTACAAGTTACAATATCTATTAACTTTTTTTATATTTAATATAGCTAAAATATAAAATATTTTTATGCATTTTATTGTTGCACACAAAATATTATATATATATTTTATGGTTTTTTTTCAAAACATGAAAAAAATCTTAATTTTATATAAATTTGATTTATTACATACTGCACTTTACATTGTAAAATAAAAAATTGACTGTTTTTTGTAAGAAAGTTAGAAAATCATTTGCATTTTTTTAAATTATATTAAAAAATTATTATTTGAAAATTCAATGCTATTGATATGATCTATTGACAAATTATAATTTTTTTATAAAAAAAGTATATTTTGAATAATGCTTCTAGAAAGCAAATCTCATGTTAAATAAATTTTTTTTGTTGTGTTTCTTTTAATTGAAAAAATTTATATGCAATATAAAAAGTGATTAACACAATTTTTTAATATATGGATATCTTTTTAAAGTCTAGACCGATTTTAGTTGTTTTTAAATAAACTTTATTGCATTCATATCCAAATTTTCAATTCAATTAAAAAATTTGAAACAAAAAATAGGTAAAAATATTTGAAATGCAAATAATAAAATTTTTTTTGAATATCAAATACAACATATATTACTTTTTATTAAAGAAGAGAAGGTTTTGTACTGCGAATTGACCGCTTTTTCTATATAGTACAAAATACAAAATTTAAATGTAAAAAATATACATGTTTTTTTAATACAAACACATGCCTTGCAACAAATATTTTGCAATCAAGTTATTGGGATGAATCCTAATTTAGATTGAAAAAAAAGGTTTTAGAAAACCAAACGTTTCCAATTCTAGTTTAAAAGAAGAAAAATGTAGAAAATAATTTACAAAGTTATTTGAAATGGATGAAATTTTTGAATTAAGTTTTTGGTTTATTTTATCTTGATATTTTGATTTCTGATAAATTTTTAAATTTCAAATATATAAAATAAATATACACTAAAAAAATCAAATACATTCAAACATAAGTTATGTATTGCTGTAAGCAAAGTATAATTCATCTAAGTATATACAAGAAACTAATAATAAACAACTAAACTAAATCATAAATAAGAACAATCCACACAATGTAATGGTTTATTTATATTTATAATGCTGAATTGGGCTAATAGAGTAATAAAACCATCAAAACGATAGCTATAGTATCTAGTTGATATCAGCAAATAATTTTCTTTTTCGATCATAAAAGAATTAATTTTCTATGTCCCAAATTTTAGCAGATGAAAGTTTTTGGTTATACTAAGATGTGGAACAATAGGAACGCTGTTTTTCCCACTGTGCAGCTACAGAGCTTACATTTAAAAACCATTTTAACACACGAGTTATTTATATTGAATCTGTAAATTACTATAATTGCGTAACATAAGTTGATCACCCATCGATTGAAGCTATAAATAAAAATTTAAAATTTAAATATCAATTCTAATTTTTTTAAAATACAATTATCTATTTGTGAAAATATGTATAGAATAAAAACAGCGAATGAATTCTGAAACTTTAAAAAATTTTATTACAGCCAAGCAATATTATAATGTTCTATTTGTTTAAGAATAAATTAATTTTTAAATTTTTTTTTAATCGGATACGATTTTTATCTTTATCATATCTACAAAACTATTTAGTTATATATTTTATTTCGTATTTTAGTTTTCAAAGCATTTAGAATGATTTAAAGTTATTATGTGAAAAAGTGTAAACTTTAAAATTTCAACTAAATCAAATACTTATTTTAAAGAAATATTCAAGCATGAAAAAATAGCAGAAAAAAATATGACCACCATCTTCATAAAATGGATGGCTATTTTCAAATATTCATATTTAAACATAAGAAACAATGGTATATTTACATATTAAATTTAATAAGAAGTTATATTTTTTTAGGTTATAACATGTGTTTATTTATTTTTAAATAATTTATACAAAAATTGTGATTTTTTTTACAGATAAATACTGTTGAGCTTGTATCTTTATGCGAGATAAATTTATTTAGTTTTGTGGTTGAATATGTACCATTAATCGTAAATAATAAATTGAATAGGCCATAATATAAAATAGTTTAAAAAAAATAAGATAATAGTTCAAAATGTAATAGAAAAACAGAAAATATTAAAATAAATAAAGAAGTTAAAAAGGATGAAAAAAATTTAAGTTGATCTTAATATAACCGAAAATCTGGTTTATCTAAAAAAACCAAAAACAATAAACCAAACTTTAAAGCAAAAAATTTATAGGCGCAAAAATCTAAAGTATAGATATTTACAAAAAAATATTAAAAAAATGTAAATCCTCTTTGATATATATTTGTAATTTTTTTTATAATAATTTTAACTTGATTTGACCCTAAAAATCGAAATATCGATTTCTATAGAATAGAATCGACCTTGAATATTGACTAAAGAAACACCAAAAAGTATTAAAATATTTGATACAAAGGAAATATAACATATTTATTGCAAAAAAATTGCGTATCCTTAAAAATAAAACAAATTGTATTATTTTCAGAACACAAAAATTTTATATTGAAAGGTAAAATATACAAACAGCATGATATTCCTTATGAATTATGAAATACAAATATATATCTGTGGTATCCCATCTGATATCCCGAAAGTTCGATTATGGAAATATATGAGGATTCATGTAACAATGATTGAAACATATTTAATACTTAATTTAGTTGTATTACTGTTTTTACAGATGTTAAATTGGTGTTCATTCTATTCATCTGCCTTAGAGGCTATAAATAAATGTTTATTTAACAATTAAAAAAATAGAAAAACTGATATTTTTGAATTTATTTAAAATAAAATACTGATTTTGGCTTGATTTACGATTTTTCAATTAAGGAAAATTATTTGTTAATACTGATATTTGCAGTAGGATTAAATAGTTGCAAATATTTTTGTGTTTTGTTTGAATTTTGACATATTACTTCATTGATAGTGTATCAAATTAAACTATAATTTTTTTGAATTTTATATATGAAAGAGTAAAATATTTCACAAAAAACAATAACAATATCAATATATTTACATGCAAAACAAAACATTCATTAATTTTTCTTCCTTTTCACATTTTATTTGCGTCATTCTAAGCAATAAAACTAGAACGCGACAACTATCTTATATATATTGTGTTTTTTGCTGAAATTGTTGCTGAAAACAAGGTAGACGAGTTATAGCTAATACTAATCAAGTCCAGCCGATAGGAAATGTATCTATTGATATTCAATATTTATTTTTAATATTAAGTAAAATTCTAAAAAGTATAAACTAATGTGATTTTTTTACTAGAATATTAATAATGAATAAAAGAGTGAAAGCCTTATAATAAAAATAACATTAACTTAAAACTAAATCGATTTATAAATATAAAATAGTTTGCTTTGATTTTTTTAACTATTTCACATTGATATAAGTTAACAATATAATTGTTGAATATTAAAGAGCATAATGAATTTAGTTAACAGTATTAAATTAAAATTCTATATATTTAGGGAAATTTTAATGTTAATTTATAGAAATTACGTCATTAATTTGTGCGAAATATAAAAATTATATTCGACAAATTAATCTTGTCGAAAATGGTTAAAAATTTGGAATAACAAATTGTCATTGGTTAATTTAATCATTACCAATGTAAATTATTTATTATTACGAAAATTGACATAAAATGATTTAAGATTGTTTACTATAAATTAAGTGGTTTCCAAATATTGATGTTGATGACTAATGATTGGTGATTGATGATTGGTTTAAAAAACCAAAATAAATTATATAAAGAAATTATTTTTAAATAAATATGCATAAAAAACAATCTTTAATTTTATCTTCATTTTTTCAAGATTCTAATCGAACTCCATCCAACAATAATGCATCTTGATATTCAAATATACCGTATAAAAAAACCAATAGGTATTTTTCCACAATTCCTTAGTTTAATCGCTTATATTTAATGAAAAAGCTTAAGTGACGCATTAATTGTGTTAATATGTTCAAACTAAAATAATATGGCTGTAACCACATAAATTTTAGAGTTTACATTTCTCTGGTTCACATCATTTTCTTTGCGAAATGTGACTTAGTAGACAGAATAGAATTTGGTAATAATGTTTTAAGAAGTAGAAATGCACATATAACTGTTACAAATATATTTTCAAATTTCTTATATCACCAAAAAAACCTACAACAATTATAATATTTGTAGTAATTCTCTATTTTTTTATAATTTATGGTTTTGTTTTGATTTTATCTTAAATCAAAAAAACAAAAACATAAAACAATATAAAATCTAATTCATCTATTTAAAGGTTTATCAAGTTTTGAAAAATAAAAAAACAGAATTTTTTAACGGTTCTTCTATTAATTACAAATATACTAATAACAATAAGTATTTGTTTTTTAAAAAATCGGATAATTGTATTATCATTACCGAAATGGATATAAAACATAAAAATTTGCGCTGAATTCAGTGCAAAATTATTCATTTTATATTTTTGTCAAAAATAAAATGTAAAATAAATTTTTGCTCTAAACAGGTTTTTCTGCTTTTTTTTCCTATATTAGAAAAACTTTTTTGCCTCAAATATGCTTGATTATGTTATTATACATGCAATTTTTTTTCTTAATCATATTTAAATATACAATATCAAATTGATTTATGTTGCTACTTTGTGTGCTAAATAAAACTTGAACGATTCAAAATACTGTTTAATTATTAAAATTTCAAAATAATTATAGCAATAATCTTTTAACTATGAAATTTCAAATAATTAGAATATAATAAAAACCATTTGACTGTTAATTAAAAATTTGTATTTGTTGGATAAAGTGCGATTATGAAAATTAGAAAATTAAAATATTAGTTGTTTTTTATGCATAGTGATGTAATTATATTATCTTTATAAACTTTTTTCTGAATAAGCAGCACTAAACTGATTCTCTTGATATAGATTTTATCTTACCAACAATATTTTCGCATAATAAAGTCAACAAACTTAAATCCTAAAATCGTATTATATAAATTTATTACAATTTTTTATAAAATATTATCGTATTGGTCAAATATAAAAACGAACAATATTAATTTTATATTAATTTAGTGAAAAACCTTTATTAAGATATATACAAGCAATATATTTTTGCCTTTTATTTATTAATTTAATAATAATAAAAAATATTTAAATAATAGATTATATTAATTTAAAAAATAACAAAAAACATAAAAAGTATAATATTACAGGGTGAAAACCAAGAGTATTGTATTATATATATTTTTTATTATAAGTAAATTTATAATTTTGTGCTTACTTTGATTTGATCAATATTTAAATACTTTAGATTTCACTGTTAATTTGAAATTATAAAATTTTAAGATACATTAGCTAATTATAACTTTTTATTTTTTTAAAAAAATATTTCAATTTATTTTTTTTATTTGGCATATATTCAATTTCTTGTTGTAGAAATTTAGGTATTCAACAATCAAGTCCTAATCGAGAATAAACTACATCTATTCTTTTCCTATGTTACTTTGGGTATTTGCTGTACTCCGCCGGATTGTGACCGAAGCTATTCAAGTAAAGAACGTATATAGAAAGTAGTTAAAAGACAGTTTAAGTGAATTCTACTCATTTATCGAGGCCTCTGTGTGCGCACAGCGGGTCAATGCATTTACTTTCCGTGTTTCTTCATTATTATTATTATTTTTATTAAATATGGTTGCACACTATTTAAATATTACATGGAGGGAACTTTTGGAGGCAAAAAATGTTTTAAATACTCTTCAGATGACCGTTGGTTTCCCATCAAGTATATGTGGTTTACCACAGTATTATTTAGGAAAATTTTTCATATTGGATTTTTTCGGGTTTTTTTATTGTTTTTCGGTTAGATTTGTTAATGACAACGATTGCGTTAGATTTAATATCAAATTATAATGAAATTACTATTTTTTTAAATAAAAATGTTTTACATGATTTTGTATGTTCTTTACTTGTTTCATCTTATTTTTTTTAAACTTTATGCAATAATGAAAAAAAATTTTTGAATGAATTGATTAAGCATAAAAAATGCGAGGAGAAAATACTAATAAAAAATCCTATTTTTGGATAAACAATATTTTTTAATCGTAATACACTGATTCATTTAGAGAATTAATTTGTTTGCAAACAAAGGTTTTATTTATCACATTGCCTACGCCTTTAACTTTTATTATTCAATTGATTTTACATTGAAATTTTTATCAATATGATTTAAACCAAAAAATTATCAAATGAAGCTACAAAAAGATATTAAATTTAAGTTATTTATTTATCAGCAAAAACACAATTAATAAAAAGTATTAAATGGTAACTTTATGTAAAATAGTCTTTTAAATCAACCATTAAAATCTTTCTAATGATTATTAAAAGGCAAATTTTTGATTTATCTTATCATGATTTTTTTTAAGTTTTTAACAGTAATTTTGGCAAGCTAAAATAAAATAAATATTTAATTTTTACTTTAATTTCTCTTGAAAAAATAAAAATTTAAAATATAAAGAAATAGAAATAGAAATTCTTCTTGACAATACAATTATTTAGTTTTCGTAATTATATATATTAAATACATAACGCTATATCGAGTTAAAATTTTGATATTAACAAAAAATTGACACTTTTCATATTTGTCCCAAAATATATTTATAATTCCATTATTAGCAGAAAAATGATGAATAAATATATATTTTTATTATTAAAATCTATATAACCCATTCTTAAGTAAATTATTATTAAAGAATAAATTAAAAAAATAACAAAAACATTTAAAACCCATAAATTTATTAAATATTGGTATATGAAAAATATTTGAATCAAAATCTTGTCTATGACTTGATCTTTAATAGCATTTTTAAAAAATATACCGTCAAGCTTTCTTTCTTGTGATGAAATAATATTTTTTATAAAATTCTTTTAAAATTTCGCTGTATTTTAATGAATTATTTTTCACTACTTCATTTGCTTATAAATTAAAATTATAATCATTTGAACCTTTTGAAATATATTTTGATCAGAAGATTGTTTAGTATTTAACATTTCTATATTATGCTTCAATTCCAAATTGTATATGAATAAACAAATTAATCAATACCGATCAATCAGCTTTAATAGAAAAAATTTATGTTCTAAAATTGTATGTGATATAATTCTACTTTTTCTTAATTGGTTGTATTTTATATCATAAGCATGATTTTTTTTGAAGATATGTAACTGGTTAAAAAAATATATAAACTTAATAACCGGTTTAAATCAAGTTATTTCATGTACATATATTTCATATCTATTAATTATTATTCGAATTTAATATTTTATACAAATCTAAAACTACAATATTTAGAAATATTGTTAAAATTGAATGTGTAAAATTAAAATTATAAAAAACTTAAAAATTTTCTGTGTTTATAAAATTAAGCAGAATTTTTAAAAATTGAACACGATACTAATATTTAATCTAAAATTTTGGCATTAAATGATTTTTTTGGACAATAACCGATAAAAAAATTTAATATAAAATTGAATTAAAAATTATGAAAAATCAAACATATTTAATAATTAAAAATATACAACCTACATAACAACCGCATTATAAAAATATCAAAACACTTTAAAAAAAACTTTTAAATTTTGTTAGCCAATATTAATTTAAAAAAATTATTTTGTAGAACTATTTTCGTTTGAAATTTTTTTCTGTGAAATAGACAGTAATTTTAATGCTTTATTCTTCCTTCTTTCATGAAACTTGAATCTGTGAATGAATGTAGATATCAAAACCGATATATACGAATAAAATAAATTATTATATGTTTTTTCTTTATTATTATAAAAAGCTGCTTTGAATATATCAAACAAGAACACAATATCATTTATGTCTAAATGCATAGTTATTTCGGAAATAATTTGAATGATCAATATTTTTGAAGCCAAGCAAAGTCTATTTTCAAATAAATTATTGATACAAAAATTGGAAATATTATTAAAATCGAGCTTAGCTAATAAAACAAGAACACTATTTCTAGGTTTGCGTGATTTTTTTAAATATTCCTCACTTATATTAAGAATTGAGTAAAATAATTTGCAGGAATAACGTTCAAGAACTCTTTTAGATGTTTTATTCAATATATTTGGAATTAATTTTAATGTTGTTTCTAAATTATCTTTGTTTTTTGGATTTTCTAAGGCTTTCAAACATTGCTGAACAGAATACGGTTTTAAATGGTTAATTTTTTTTACCTCTGCTTCCAAACTACAGTCAAAAGGAAACGATTCATTTTTATTTTCAATTTTATCCGTCGCTTCGCCGTCATTGATTCCCGATACTGATTTAAACGAATTTATATTTCTTGTTTTCTTAAAAATTGAATTTTCTTGAATGTTTTTGTTTTCTTTGTAATTATTTTGTTTTCTATTTTCATTGCACTCTTCAATTTGGCTTTTAATATTTAATTTGTCTATTTCTATTTCTTCGTTAGAATCTTTTTTATTTATATTTGAATCAAACATTTTATATTGATCTTCCATAAATTCATTTTCTTTCTCTTCATCAGTTGTGATATCAATCTTAAGAAAAAATTTGGAAAGTATCTCTCCTTTTAAATATATATGATTTTCTGTTGAATGTATTCTTTTGGTGATTCCTTCTAGAAAAAGTAAAGAATCGAATTCAGACAATTCATGGTATTTATAATAAATAAATAAAGCTTTGAAGATAAAATCATCAAATTTTTGTGTTAACTTTTCAAATTGATTGTAATAATTAGCCAGTTTGTGCAAAATATACTCCGGGCATTTGCATATTTGAATCAAGTTCAAAAATAAATCTTCGTTTCTTGTTATATAATAATCAACAAGCATTTTATGAAAATTAATATCATCTAATGTCCTTCTGGATACTTTAAACATAATTACTTTGCTTTCATTTGAAATCTGGTCATAAAACTTTTCAAAAATCAAATTTGCTTTCATCGGATTTCTTTTTAAAAAAATATCTATAAATTCAATATGATTTTTGGCTTTTTTAAATGCTTCTAATAATTCGATCTCACCTATTTCTACTTTTTTTATTAACTCTCTTGTCTTCATTAGCGGTTACATAAAAAAATTTTATTTTTTTGTGAATATATATTTATCGTAATATTCTAAAAAAATAGCAGTTTAGAGTATTTTTAAAATAATAAAACATATTTTTGTGTTTAAAACGTTTAGCTGCATAGCATGATTTTGATACATGAACGATATTTTATATAAATAAATTTAGTATTTAAAATATTCAAATATAGTTGTTTCTTTGTTTTCAAATTCATGCGTTTTAAAATAATATGGTTCAAATATACTACAAATCATCTTGTATTTTTTAAAAAAATTTTGAGTTAAATAATATAAAATAATAATATTCATAAACAATTTCAATCATTTTTCATGTGTATAACATCTTGATGTTACTTTAAACATGTCTTTTCAACCTTAAAAGCAAATTTCGCAATAAATTAATGAATGAACATTCATTTTTTTGTAAACTCGAAAAATTTTTCATTTTTGATCTGATAAAATATATAATCCTATTGATTATCAATTACTAATCATTTGCTGAATTTTAATTTTTTCGCGCTAAATCAAAGTTTCAAGATAAAAGGAAAACAAAAAATTGAAATTTAGAATACAAATCGATCTCAACGAAAACATACAACATATATAACATATAATAAATTCAAAACCGAGTTTCTTCGAACAAAAAAAAATAAGATTTATAGTCACTTCTATTGAATATCATATGATCTATAATATATAATCTTTTATTATTAGCAAAGATAGAGATTTTTATAGATAAAGTGAATATATCCTTTTAAGTATTTAAAAAATTTTAAAAATGTATTTAACAATCTAAAAACAGCGCTAGACAGCTTACGCACGCAGTGCGCGCGATCTGTACCAAACTGACGAAGTTTATTCCGCATAAACGGTACTTAGATTCAAACCCTTCAAGTCGGCTTGCAATAAAAAACTGAACAACTGCGCCAAACGACACATTAATCATTTTAAATGTTGTTGAAATATTTAATATAATTATATTTTGATTGATATTAAAGGTTAACAAACTTTTTGTTTGTTTTAGGCAGTTGCTGTATTTTCATGTTTTTATATGTGTGGTTGCTAAGACTAACAACTATGGACTGGTTAGAATAAGCTCTGAAAGACTTTAAAGTGTTAAATTATTGCGAAGACATAAAGAGTAGGCGTTTTTTTATTATGATTACACGGATTACACCCGCAAACATTGCTGGGGGTTCACCATAACGGGTGATTACTTAATCAATTTGTCTTCTATTCTTTTTTCCTCGGTACAATTTTATTATGGGGCAAATAAGAATCATTTAAATGGTCAATTTATTTGGGAAAGTTGTATGCAAAGAGATTCAAAGAACATTTCAGACTTTATGATGTTAAACTGTAAAATAGGGTATTCTAATGATTTAATATGTGGTGTAGTATCTACTGTATTGAATGACAAGAAATTTTCTCGAAAATTTTCAAATATAAATTTATTACTTTTCTTGCACTTTACTGGGAAATTTATTTTTTGAAATGTATAATAGTAATGTGTATATCAGTTATAACAATTCAAAATTTAAATAACCATCCAGTTCAAGACCTGGTTTAGCGCCTCCACATTCATTGGGTTATCCCAAGGAAGATGCTCCCAAAGTCAATTACACTTTCAGCCCACCAAAGCTCCAGGACATCGAAATGGTGTGAAATATCTACGATCAACCTGTAATAATACACTGACTTGTGTGCCAGTCTAGGATTGCTCGGCAATAGAAAGCCCTCAAAGGTTTATTTGTTTCGCACATGCCTAGAATATGGTATTAGCACGCAGATCCATGACATATACCACAGTCATTTTTTACAAAAAAAACCCAATTTTTGTAAAAATTGTATTTATTTGAAGTTATCATCAAGATAAATAATTGTATCTTAAATAATGTCGATATTAGACATTCCTTTGATTTCTCTTTATTTCCTATAAATAATCTTTTTTTTAGATACCCATGACTGGGAATAGAAAAGCTGAGAGAGAAATGAAAATGACTACCAAAAATGAAACAAGAGTATAAATAAACCATTTTTTACCAACCTCATATTTCTCTTTTAATAAACGCAAAAAAGCTTTAAATAGCTACAAAAAACCTTAATAATAATCTATCTGAGGTATCGCTTAATACTATGAACGATTTTTCAAACGAAACACATTCCTATAATGAAATGCGAAAGATTTTTTACAAACAAGGAAATTGGATTTTGTTTTTATAAATTCATTTTAGCTTATTTCATATGTAATTTTGTTTAAATTATAAATAAAGAAAATTAATAATTTAATTGTTTAATCTTCTACTTTTTAATTTTAAAAAACGAGTGATTTATCTGTTTTCTATAAATATGCTTTTTTGTAAAATAATTTAATTTTTTTTGATGATATACAGCAATGAAATATTTACTTTTTTCGAAACATTTTTTTTTGTTTTATAGTGTGGATTAAAATATTATTTTTTAACAAATCATAGTAATGACTTGAATTATAAATACCAGTCATTTAAACTAGTATTTATAATTTACAATCAATTGAAAATTTTATTATGAAATAAAAAAATTAAAATGAATTTGCGGAATTTTTATTATAATTAAATAAACAACAAAACTTTTCATGAAATCACTTACAATTGCATAAAAAACTTTTTTTATAAAAAAATCAATCTTTGAAAGTTTAAAAAAGTATAAAAGAAAGAAAAAAGATAAATATATTTAATTAGATTGTATACACTTGATTAAGATTATTCTATGTTTTATTTAACCACGTTTCTTAATAAATAATTCGTTGGTTTTAAATATATTTTAATATTGAAAATTTTATTCTATTTATTGTGAAATACATTTAACTATTATAAAATTTTTTCCATAGCCACATTTTGAATAAATATTTGTGCGTAACGCTCGCGAAAAAAAATTAACAACTCAAATAAAAATTATCAACATCTTTCAAATCAGTAACTTTTAGAAATGAAATTTTAAAATCAAAAAATATCTAAATTTTGTATAATTATACAAAACAAACATTTATGCATCAAAAAATATAGTAAAATATTTCGTGAATATTGCTTTTTTAACCCAAATAATAGTAAATTGATCATATAAAATCTGCTATACTTTCAAAAAAAATTAGCATATATACATATATGTTGGCCTTTTTTGTTTGCTAATATTTATTTTTATTTTTTGTTGATTTTTATTTAAAAAACTATTTCACTTTTTTTTTTAACCTTCAATTTTATATTTAACAAACATAAACCAGAAAAATTTTATCCATTGCAAATTTTATACACATGATTGAATTGTGAAATAATATTAGCCTTTACAATAAATATCAGTCAAAGGTCAGCTAAAATTTATAATGAAATTAAGAAACAATAACATGATTTTACATTTAAACTAATGCTCATTGAACATGAAAAAAAAAGTAAATGAATCTATATATTCAAAAAGAGTATATGTTTCCTATATTTCGAGTCGAAATAATAGCGGTTTTTGATAAATAGCTAGTTTAAATATTATATATTGCAAGAGATCACTTAGTGTTGTTACAAAATAAAAGTTTAGAAATAAATAATTTATTGCAAACATCTATGACTAACTAATAAGCTTGTTTACGAAAAATTCAGAACGAAATAAATTTTTTAAATGATTAATATTATAGATACAAGTAGAAAAATTTTGGCAGAGAAGAAAAAAGAAGCAGAAAAAGGTGGAGATCGGAAGGCATTAAGCGATCTAAAACAAAATAAATATAAAATTTTTATAACATTTTTTGATAATTTTTATATTTTTTCGAATTTTATGTCACGAAACCCGCTATATTATAACTGTTGAAGAAAAAATATTTTTTTAATTTGATTTATTTTTACGTGATACTCAATTTTACAGATATAAAAATGACATATATATATGTACACATATATAGTTTTATTTAATTATATAAAAACATTTACGGTTTCGTAAAATTTTATATATAATTTTTCGATTTTTATTCGACAAAAATATAATTTTTCGACGCTAAAAAACTTTTTTTTTCAAAAATAAAATCATTCTAAGCATTTTAAAAAACTACAATAAGGGAATCATATCAAAGTGCCATGCACCAAAAAACTTTTCAATATTATGAGAAATACAAAAAAAACACAAAAAATTTTATGCGTCATTTTATCTGGTTTCGAATACATGTAATAAATTTTGAGTTTTTAAAAATTATTGCTCAACCAAATAAAACATAAGATATTTTAAACTTTAAAAAATTTGAAAAATGATGACTGCTGTAGCGCAGCGACTTTTTATAAATTTTATATATTTAACATATCATATTTTTATAATTGACATTCCATATTTATACATTATATAAACATAGCAAGTGTTTAAATTGGTTGCACATAAATATTATATTCATTTGGTTATTAACAAGTTTAAAAGTAAGCTTAGACAGTATGTTATGACTTATTGTAATTTGAAGCAAAAAATCTATACCAAAAATGCAAACTTATTTTATATTTTTTTCAAATAAAATAAGCATAATTTTGTAGTCAACTGTTTAGCTAACGAATGTTTAGTCCTAAAAATTGTCTTTATTGGCTAGTTAGTAGAAAAAATATGATCTTTGAAATGTTTTATTTTTAAAAATGTCATAAAAATCTTATATATTGTAAAGACTTAAACAAAAAAATGGAATAAATCAAACGGGAAAATAATTATAGTTTTATCCTTAAAACAAATAATTTAAAATCCAAAGTGTCCCTTTCAATATATAAAAATGTCATATATATACTATTCAAATTATTTATAGTTTTAAGATATTTTAAAAATAATTCGAATTTTTTTGGTTTGTTTTACAGGTGTTTTTAATGTACATATTAACGAAGTAAAAAGATTGAAATCTTCATTATAACTATAATAAATTATGTTGTAAGAAAATTGATATTTTATAAACCTTTTGAAGTACAAATCAGAATAGTTTGCTTACAATTTCTTAACAGTAGACATTAAATGTCTTTTGAAACGATTTGAAGTTTATATGTTTTGGAAGGTTATAAGTTATTATGTTATCACAGATATTTTATACATAAAAAATTAATTGGCATCTTCAAGAACTAAGATAAATCAAAAAAATAATGATAGTCTTAAATGCAATGAAATATTTTAAATTTATATTTTTTATTGAATTATTGTTTTTTATTCTAAATTTAAATTTCGGTAATATAGAAATATAAGCAAAATATATTTTTATTTTTATTAAGAGAGATTTGTCATACATACGTATTAAACCAATACAAAAATTAAACCATATTTAAATTCTTATGAATATTTGAGGTAAGAAAAAAATTACTAAAATCTTATAAAGAAAAAAATTCAAATAAAAAGATTTATTAACAAATTATAATGATGGCAGAAAAATCTTATATATACTACAGTGTAATAAAAGTAATGGTTGGTGGTAAAAAAGCTAACATATAATTTTAAAGAACGTTTGGTACAATTAATCTTAAATTTAAGGGTTATATAAAAACGTGGTTACTTCAATGATAAATAATCATTTACAATATAATACAATTATATTGATAATTTATAGAATTTTTTCTTATTTAGATGTTTGTAAGTAAGAACTTCTTTATGATTGGTAGCAAAATCTTTTTATCACCCCAAATTTGTATTTTATAAATAAGATAAAACACTATCTGTAATGATATCTGAAGACAAGTTTTCTGCCAATAATAGTTTTTGAAAAATAAGCAAATAAAATAATGCCATCATCAACGTTTTTTCATTGTAATCATAACCGTTTTTTTAGACTTTTCATTAAAAAATTATAACTGCAATAATAAGAGATTTTGTCTAAACTTTTTTTCTTTATTCAATATATTTTAGCAACTATATTGCAGCAACTGATTGTCTTCGAAAAAAAAAGGTTTTATAAGAAAAATTTTCGCCTAGAATCCATCAACGACCTAAAAGATGGCGTTGGTAAAATCTGGACGGAAAACAACCATAATAATAGTTATCAAGTGGAAGAAGCATGTATTTGAATTAAGGTGTGGTTCAAAGGATAATACAAGAGGGGAAAACGGCGCCAGGCAGAGCATCGGTCAAATTCTCAGTAAATAAATAAGTCAGTTGCTTCTAACTATTCCTTTTTTAATACTTTTCTATCAATTTCAAATTTTTAAATGATGCTTTCATCATATTGCATATTTTTATTTTGCTTGATGGAATCAAATGAAAACAAAAGGAAATTTTAAAGTATAGAAAAAATAAATTTCATCGAAATTTTTTTGTGATTTTTATTCATTTAGACATATTGGTTGCAACTTTTGTTAAAAAATTAGTTGATATTGTAATTTGAAACAATAAAAAGAGGATAAAAATTGTTGTAAAATAAAATTTGTTAAATATATTCGTTTATAAAGAATCTAATGCTTTAAAACTGTTAAAACATATAAAATGTGTTATTTAGCAGACATTTTTTCATTTATAAGATCTATTGTTATACACATTAAATTAGAGTGTCACTAATATGTTTTTCGATGCAATAATGTAAGATTATATGTTGCTAGGTAAATAGATATTGCCAAAATATTGATATTGTAATGATTTTTCAAAAACAATACTGATGATTTTTTATATTTGATATAATTAAATTTTTATATTTTTGAATTTCAAGACGATTTACAAATTGTAATTAAATTTACATAGTATATTTTATATCCTAGATATTATAGTCTAGCCAATAAATTTAAAAAACAGTGTTTTAGGTGTTCAATTTATTTAAAACCGCTTGATCATTTTCAAAAAACCATCGTATGTAAGTAAACGAATTTTTTATACAAGTCTTAAAAATATATATAATTTGCAAAATAGAAATTAATCAAATAACACATTACAATTTATATAAACTAATTTAAATAAAAAAAATTAAAATAACAATAAAATATAACTATTATAAAGTACATGAATAATTGCATATAATATTAAGTATTTACCCGTTGATATATTAAGGTTAAAAAATGCGTAGGATAAAAGACATTAATATTACACTACTTTAAAACTACTTTGAGTTTAAATGAACTGTATAATTCTTTTTTATTTCTTAAAAAATAGTCATCTATTAAAGAAAACACCTAACAATATATATCATTTTTAAACTATATAGTTAAATTAATATAATAAAAACATAACAAATTTTTAAAAACGGTATAGATTTTAAGTAAATTGTATATTTTCAGATTTTCTGTTGAATAAAATATTTTCTTTCTCATGGAATAGTCAATTTGATTATTTTGAAAATTTCATCCAAAGATGTAAATTTATTAAATTTTCAATTTTTTTCTTAACTAACAAAAATAAAATTTACTTTAATAATGTTAACACATAATTAGCAAACTTGATTTTTACCAATTTCATGCAACCAATTTAAAATTAACGATGTTTAGTATATCAAAAAATTTAATCTATACCAAATATTATTTGTTATTTTAATATTTTGTAAAAAAAGTATTTTAATAAACAGTGTAAGTTTTTATATAGAATAATATATGCATGCGCTTAAAATCCACTAAACTGAAGTACTCACCTAGTGACCGGTGTGAGTTTCTCATAATAAATAGGAAAAAAAAGGATATTTAAATGTGTGTATTTTAAAAATTCATAATTTGGATGCATCAGAGTATTACCGGAAGACTAAAAGATAGTTACTTTAATCCATAGCGCACCCTTTCTGTCTCGTTTTTAGATTATCGTATTTTAAGGGAGCAATTTTAAAATAAAATTTATATTAGGCTGTTTTAGAAAATTCCGAAAAAAAAGGTTGTAATCTAATAGGTTACAACATATGTAAAGATAGATTTTGACATTTACAGATATATAACATTGATAAAAAAAAGTTTTAAAAACAAAATATTTTGAGTAATTACATAGGAAAACTAAAATATTTTTTTAATTTCATATTTAATTTTTTTGATTTTTTCTGATTATTTTTTTTATAAAAAAAATTGTTGACTGCCTAAAAAATAACAAAAACACAATGAAAAGTTCAGTTTATACGTTTTATTAATCAGAAATATAAAAATAAAAATATTTGTCACGTCTAACATATTTATATATTAAACTAAGTATACACCAAAAGTTTTCTTTTTTATATCCATAAGGGATTGGAATTATTTTCACAAAGACAATTATCTTTCTTTTAAATTCTTATTTTTAAAAAAAATAAAAGTATGTGTTCATTTTTTGCTAGATTTTCCGCTGTAAATGTTACTTACTTGTTCTATAGATCTCAATATTAATAGAAATAATACTAATCAGAATTTTTCTGGCATTGATTTGCTTTTGTGTCTTCTAAGATATCTTGTATTTCTTCTTTATCATATATATGAATTATTACGTAAATCTTTTTCAAATAGAAAACGTGAAATGAAGAGATCTTGTAGTAACAAGGATTTTATGTTGCACTCCTATGAAAAGAGCGGATATTTGAATTGTTCGACTAAAGAATTTGTTGTTTAAAACCTTCACTCTTTCTTCCTGAATCTTAAAGCTAAAAGTAGAGGAAAAATAATTCAATATTAAAATATATTTTCGCAAATTTGTCTTTATAGGTTTCTATGATTAGTTTGATAATATGATCGTTATAAACAATTTTTAGTGATTAAAAACTTTGCTTTAAGTTCAGACGCAAAACATTTTAATATCATTGATGATAAGGTAAACTTTCAGTTCTTTTTTCGACTTATATCTAATTTTATCAAAACTATTGCCTTGTTTTCAATGTTTTTTTCAGAAAAATCTAATTAAAATATCTTACTAAAGATTAATTCATATAGCTATTGTATTATAAAACTAATAACAAAAAATTCTTAAAAAATTTGCACAAAATGATTTATTCAAGGTAGGAAGCATAATATATTTTTTATTATTTTTATTTATTTTTTTAGTTGTTATTATTTTTACCAATAAAAATTTTACATATGAAAAAATTATCATGGTTAAAAATAACAAAATTTTAAAACTTTTTATGTTGAATAATTGTTTAAAGTATTAAATATACTAAAAAGAAAGTATAACTATAAAAACTATTTTACGGCCTTATGTCAAAAAATGAGATTCAAACACATGAAAAGCCTTGCATTCTCTAAAAATGTACAAATAAAACTATTTGATGCATATTAAAATTGCTAACTTGCAAAATAAATGTATTTTTTTAGATAAATACTATAATATTATAACTGAAAACTTCAAAATTTTAAGAAAGATAAAAAATAGTATATATTTGTACATATGGAATATTTTATTTTAGAAATTACGAAAATAAACCAATATCATTATTTTTTTGTTTTAGTCACAATTAATTATATAGTTTAGCGAAGTTTCAAAAATTAATTTAACAAAAAACAACAAAACTTTTTGATTTCTATTTACTTATAAATGTAAATACAAATTCTTGCGAGTTTAAATTACATAATAATAAAATAAATTATGAAAATAAATTATGTAAAATCAATTCAAATATATTTTTCATCTCTGTGCTAATAAGGGATTTGTATGAATACTGTTTTCAAAATTGTAGTTTTACTAACAATAACAAGTAAAGTAAATAAAAATGTTTTTAAAAATTTATGACAAGGTGTTTTTCGGGTATACAAAACTTACTCTTAATACAGGTTTAATATAAATATCATAAAACGTTTTTATTTATATATTTATTTCTTTGTCTTACTTTCTATAAATAAAAAAAATGAATCCTTTAATATAATTGTAACTAGAATAACACTAAAACAATGCAAGTGGAAGTTATGTAAACTTATATTTTTCTTTTTTTTCAATATTTTTTATTTTATGTTTTCTCATGCATTAATGTAAATTCAAAGGTATCATTTTATTTAAAAAAATAAGTTTTAAAGGTATTGTATGATTAAAGAGACCCAGATATAATAGTATAAAAAAGTTCTAAATAATTATAATACATTCATTTTCATTTTTTATAAGTCTTGTAATGATTTTTTTGATCCGTCTCTTGAAGTTAATAACAATAGTCATTTTATTTTGCGATATCAATAAGTGTAACACGTATACATTATTTTTTTCTATATCTTATAGCGCTTAAAGTAATACCAAATTAGCGATTTTCATTATGCACTGATTATATTATGACTTTAAATTACCCAAAAAACAAAATAGTTCTGACAGAAAAAGGAAATATATTTCTAAGTGTGTAGAGGCACTTATTTGTAACAAACCTTTTTGATTGTAAATATCTATACTCTAAAAATTGAATTTTTTTGAATAAAACAAATTTAAGAAAAAAAACCATGTCTTTAAAAGATTATTTACACTGTCAAGGTCAATAAAATATTTGGTCGATTATATCGATTTAATATATAATTTTATATTTTAATTGAATTAAACAAACAAAAAAATAGTTAAATAGTATTTACTCTAATATAATTTTTGCGATTTAAAAACACAAATTAAAAACATGGTCACCTTCTTTGTTGCAAATTCGTCGTCTTGAATAAATATATGTTTAAAATTATTATTTAAAAAGAAAAGCATCTCAAAAGTGATATAATGTCTTATTTGTTAGCCAAGAAAAAAATAGGGACAAAATTTTTTTAAAACAAATAAAAGAACACATGAAAAATTTACATATCATAGATCATTTATTTCTCATCAATTCACCGATTTCGAAATATTACAATATTACTAGGTTTTATCGCAATTTATAGATTTAATATGGTTAGGCAGCAGCATTTATATAAAAAATTGTTGAACTACGTGCAAATAACAAAAAAGCATTTGAATAAATTTAAATATTTATATTTGTTTTTTTAACACCAACTAATTGATAATTTTTTTTACTTTGTTAAACACAGTTAAATTGTAAAATAACAGTATTAATATCATAAGTATTTTTTGTTATCGTTCTGTAAAGCAATTAAATGAAATCTTTAATCTAAATCCACAAAGTCTCCTGAAAACAACAATTATCCTGGTTCCGAAGTAAATTTGTGTCAGTTAATTAGTGCTTAATTAAATATTATATAAATGGTATGAAAAGCTTCAAGAAAGACATTTACTATTAAATCATGTCGGAAAAAAAATTGTGTAAAAATAAAATTGTAAAAAGTTATTATAAATTATTATATTGAAAAAAAATCACTGGAATTACAGACTAGGTTGATTTTATAGCCGTTACTAAATATAAGAAATATATCATTTCTGGCTTCGAAAAAAAGCTTATAACTACAAACAATTTTTTAAAAAACCAGCATATAAATATGACATACTTGATAAAAAAAATTATACAATGTTCCTAGTTTATGCTTTTATTTAGCATAAATATACTTGAATTTATAAATTAACAAACTGTGTTTAGATTGTGAATTCATATATTAATAAGGAAGTTTCAATGATTCGATAGCAGCCATTCTGAGAACTTAAATATTTTAAGTTTAAAATTCTCAAAATCAAGTGTTATTGGTATACAGAAAATAATCCTAGCCAATAAGTAAATCAGATAACCAAATAATTCAATTAAATATCTAAAAAAACAATAGAATTAGATTTAATGTTTATTTCTAATATTAGTTTAAAATAAAAACACATATATAAATTAGATGATTTTAGTTATCAAAAATTGAATACGAAGTCTTAACGTAGTAAATTTTTGTAAATAAAAAAAAACATAAAAATGTTATAAAAGATAAATTTAGAATTTTGGCGTTAAAATTAATACAAAAACATAGTAATTGTCTTTTTTTGGAAATACAAAAAATTGTTTTTTTGATTTAATATTATTTGATGTAGTCAAATTGCACAAGTTTTAAAATTTTTATATTTTTAAAACTATAAAAATTGCAAAAATCGGATTCAAAAGCCCTATAATTTTTTAGCTACTTCAATCTATAAGTAACTGCTAATTCCAAAAATTTGATAATTTTTAAACAATTTTGCCGCATTTGTTACTTTAATTGCGCTAAAATTTTTTCCTAGCTTAGATTATTAAATCATATATAAGTTGGTAATAAAAAGTAACAAACATGCTATCAGTCTTAAGTTACTTGTATTTACCATTCCATATAAATTTAGTTTTTTTCCAAATAATGTTAATGAATTTTTTTACATGGGTATATTTAATACAAAATCGAAACAGACCCGATTTATCTTTTTAATTGAATTTTTACACATAAGCATCAGTCAGAGCATGTCAATTTTATGAAGTTCAACCACAAAAATTTAGAAATGTTTAGTAATATAATATAAAAAAAAAGAGGTAGTAAAAAACAAACAGCAAAAACAACATCAAATTCCATATTTAGAAGAAATAAAACAATAAAATACGATTGAACATTGTCGTAATTGAATTAAGAGAAACAATTTGAATTGTCATTTTTGGTTTGTGAAATTACTTTTGTTACTCGATGTCTTAAAAATAGATTGTGTTAGATTTACACTTAATTTGTATAATCTAAATTGTTAATTAGTCATTGATAACGAAAATTGAATTTCAATCCATTGATTGATAATATATTAGCGTAATTATAAATAAGATTGCTTATTTTATAGTAGAATATTGACAAATCGCAAACAAAAACTATATATTTTAAATAAATATTGAACAACAAACCTTTTCTTTTCTCTATATTTATTCTTTATTGGCGCGGGTCTGGACACCAAAAACTAGACTGCAAAAAACAAAATATTAAAAGAATAAAAAATTTTATTATTATTATTTATATCAAATATTGAATTATAAATTAAAATTATTAGCAATTATAGTAAATATAAAATTGTTTTTTTTATATCAAAAATAAATGCGCAATCAACATTCAATTACATGAGAATTTATTATAAATTTTTCCATCATAAAAATTTTAGTTTATATTTGTGCTTTTTAACTCGACTCGTATGAAAATTTTTGGAAAAAGGAATTTCTTTCTAAATGAATTAATATATTATAAAAATAAAAACATACATTAATATATAGAATTGGATTATATCTTTTCAAATAAACATGTATTTTTTAAAGAAAAAAAATTTGTTCTTGCACACGTAACAGTATATTTTTAATTATATAATTAAGTGAGATCTAAATATTGTAAATTATAATTCTCCGTATATCTAAAAGATGTTTATTCAAAATATAAAAAATTATATTTTTACTTTTTTACAAGTTTTCTTTATTTTTTTATGCGAGATGTAAATTTTACGATATTTTATAAAACAAAAAAATGTTTTTAATTATTCAACAAGATAAAACTTTGTTCTGTGATAATAAAATTTTTATATATTGTGATATTCGCATACATTATGTCTGAATATTGAATTATTAAAATATCTAGTGTCACGAACAAAATTTGTTTCGAATCTATTGATTTAGAGGACAAATAAAATAAATAAATCTAAAAATTTAAGAACAAATAATATATAAACTAAGTGAAAACAAAAAAATAATATCATTAATTAATGTACCTTTTAAATTTTTGTTAAATAGTTGATTAGATGTTGATTCCTAAAACCTTATCCAATTTTTTTCTCTTTATAAGTGTAAAGTATTGCTAATGTAATAATAATACCCTTCTAAAATTGAAATAATTTTAGTAATTGCTTTTAAGTCAAATTTTTAAACAAGAGTAGAACTTTAAGTAGAAGAAAATAAACTATAAACATGTTTTTAGCAACATTTGAAATAATATAAACATACTTTTGTAGTTAAAAAAATCTGAATATACATAAAATTTCCATAAGTATACCGTAATTTTTACATTTAAGCAGTTAAAAATTTAAGTTTGGAAATTTATAATATTTTGTCAACATTTATAAAAATTTGATTTTTAATAATGCTATCAAATTTAATATCTATAATTTTTTTGTTATACATAAATGTGTTTGATTAAATCCAACTAAATTATCTAAAAAAACTTATTGCATTGGTTATCTTTTTACACATTTAAATCTTAACATAAAAAACTGGGGAGTATTAAAAGCAAAATTTTATTAATACATTTTTAGAGAATATACTATATTTGTTAAATAACATTTGAAGCATTAAAGTTCGACAAAATGTTTGGTTTTTTCTACTAAATATATAAAAATAGATTTTTTTATCTTTTTCAATTTTTTTAAAAAAAATTGTTTTACTTAGTTCTCAAGTAATGTTCTTCTTTTTAAGCAAAAAACATTTAAGCATTTTCTTTAATTAACAAAAACAACAGAAAAAAAGGGATCACCTGTCAAAAAATTGCAACTATATAACTAAAACTAGAAAAATCGATTTTTCGATTTATTGATTATTTATTATGATTTTAATCTATTTTTTCTATAATATTGTTATAACTTATGCTATTATTGTTGTTGGTTCGTATTTTGCAACTAATAATTGTATAAAAACCGAAAATTTCTCAGAATATTTATCATTTAAGATGATTGCGAATTCTTGTTTAAATAGAATCCAGTTTAAATAAAAACAATTTTATATGAAGTTTCAAAACTTAAATTAATAAATTACATTTAGGTTATACTATAAAATGTTATTTGTGAAAATAAAAGTTTATATTCGTTTTATGAATATTATTTACAAAAACAGAAAAGGTACGGTTTTCATTTGAATTTATTATTTGAATATATAACTTTATTTGTGTGGGTCTTAAAATTTTCTATTACTTAATACACGAACTAAATAGTTTAATTTAAAAGTATGTGTAAAATAGCATAAAAACCTTTTACGATATTGAAAAAATGATTAATATAATGGTTGGGATAATTCAATAACAAAATATTTTCAGAACATAATTTAAAGCATTCCAATAACAAAATATTTTCAGAACATAATTTAAAGCATTCCAATAACAAAATATTTTCAGAACATAATTTAAAGCATTCCAATAACTAAAAGTATTTTTTGAAAATACATATTTTATCGCATATACTTGATGTTGATTTTTCTGTTCCAATTAATTTCTTATTTTTAATTATAAATTGTAATATAATAAAATTCAAAATATAAAACACCTTTAATTGTGTATCATAAAAATTATAATGATGTTCAATTATCTAAATTAGAGCAAAAAATTTACAACAATATTACAAAAATTGCCATAAAAAACATTTTTTTATCTATTAGCAAATTATTTTTGTGCGATCCTAGAAAAAATAAGATGTAATATATGATAAAAAGTTCATATGAAATGTAATTAAATTCTTGTTTATCATTTAGTAATTTTTGATTAAAATTGAAAATAAAAATACATCTAAAATATAATTTAAAATATATTTTAAATTTTAAATAGAGAGAATAATAATAATAAAAAACTAATTTAAGTAAACTTCTATTTTTCAATTAGTGATTTTCATGAATAAGAAAAGATAGCAAAAACTATTATAATAAAAAGAGTAATGTAAAAACGTGAAAAATTAATATATGTCAATTATAAAAATAGTGAAAAAGTGGATATAGTATATGCTCGGTCATCTGTGAAAACAATAGTAGCACTGAAATAAGAACAATGATTAAAATTAAAGTAGGTTTTAAAAAAATTTTGTAAATAATTAAGACTAATTTTTTTTATTGTTTTAAAGTTTGCTTTTAAGAATTGTTATGTCCGGTTATTAACAACAAAATATACCAATTGGATAAAAAAATATGCATATTTTAAAAATATGTTTTCTTGGTAAATCTGTTATGCTTATTTAATTACTCTATTATTATACCATATTTAAATTATTATTGATTGATAAACCTCAAATATTTTTTAAAAATCTAAAAGAATAAAAAATAAACATATAAATAATTTATTCCGATGATAATAGAATTTGAAATATTAATTTATTTTTACAATATATATATATAAGTGTAAGAAATTTAAAAATAGCATTTATCTGTCAGAGAACTATATTAAAACTTACTAATTTTTTAATGGGTATAAAATAAGTTCTTTTACAATTTTTTAGGTACTATTTCCTTAATTTTTTCCTTGTAACATTATTTTTTGTATTTTTTTGTTAATATATTATTCCATTTTAAATGTATTCCTTAATTATGATATAAAAAAAGACCATTTAAATTGAATAAAAAAGAAAATCTTTTGAATGTGATAAAAGAGCTTTTTTTATATTTAAGAAATTCAAAACACATAAAAATATTCAAATACACTATAAAAAATTCAAAATTTTCAATGCTACATATGTTTAAAAAATAAAGTATCAATTTACTGGAATAATGGAAATATTTACAGAATTGCATATTTAACAATTTCAAAATTTTCAAGATTTATATAAAAAATGAAAAAAGCTTTTTATACTGTTTCCGCCAAACAAATTTTTTAAAAAATAAAAAATTATTTGGAGTGCCGTAAAGCAAAATATGCTAACAAATACTTTCGTATGAAAAAAACGACAACTTTTAAGAAATTGGTGCTCATGTATCTCAATTATTGCGCTGTTTTATACACAAAACGTCCTTTAAACACTAAATTTAATATAAAACCTTATAAATCAATGTATTTTTGTTTTTAAAGGTTTTCAAAGTGCTTTATTTATTTAGATTATTTAAATCATTACATTTTTTTGCTAGAAATTTCTCAAATAAACCGACTGAGGTTACATATGAACGATTTTTTTGATGATTCATTGTAGCATTATTTAGATTGAAGTATTTTAATAAATAAATATTTGTAAAAAAAGAATTTTTCAAGTGCGTAAAACTTAAAGTATAAATAATTTAGCCATTTTTCGTTTTAAATTCTTAAAATAAAATTGTTCATTATAATTTTTTACAATAGCACATAAAAATACAATAAATGTTTTTATATTATAAAATCGATGATGAATTTTCAGGACGAAATGTGTGAATATTTATATAATTTTCTAATCAAAGAACAGCATAGAAAAAAATAGATATACTGGATATTAGCACATTTTTATTGGTCATGTATCCGCTTTAATTTTTTTCTATTGGTTTTCTGTTTTTTTTTATCAAAGGATTAAATAAAAATTAATTAGTACAAGAAATTATAAATTTTATACATCTTCCATTCTAATAACAAAATTCAGTGTTTTTTTAACCAATGTAATGCTTTGAAAAATAAACAAATATATCCATAAAATACAAAAAAGTTTATGCAATTTTGTTTGAATGATTCGGTACTGTAGTAAAAAATATAAATTTTTCGATTTTTTTTCCTTGTTTTTTTGTAAAAAAGTTAATTTTTTATTTTGAATTTAGAAGTTAAAATTAAAACTCAGCTTTACATAAAAAATTGGATAATTTTTTTAATGTTTTTCAAAGAATATAATAATTCAAAATATAGTCAAAGCATAACTTTTTTCTTAAAATTATTATATATAATCAAAAAATATAAAAAAATCTTTTAAAATAAGAAACGCATCATGGGGCTGGATGACTGCTTGGACATTAACGAGGTTTTTTACTTGATACCGTAATCTCAATTGGAATTATATGGAAGAAATATACTAACCAACACGGTACGGGACTATTACATGTAAGCGGGTATTGTTTTTTTATAAATCAGCGACTCTTGTTTTTTTAATTAAAACATTAAAAGTAAACACTTTAATTTATTTTTCAAACATATAAATTACTTAAAATACCCTGAAAACATAATATTATTATTAAATTTAAATTTGTTTCACCAAAAAAACATATTAGCAGGAATTATACAGCCTTGATTTATATAATAATAAACAAAAATAAATTTAGCCATTATTATATAAAACTGATTACAGGTTCGCAACAAATAAATAAAGAGTAAATTATACAAAATTATATTTATTCGTTTTTTACAAAGTAATTTGAATATTAAACTTTGTTCTGTATCTGTTGAAGATGTCCGAATATAGCTACACCTTTTTTCTCTATCATGAATATGTAAACACATGCCAAAAATCTTCAAAGAAACCTACTATTGTCCACTGTCATATGCTCTTCGAACATCCAAATAAATAAAAGACATGTATCTCGATCTTCTTTAAAATAACGTATATTTTTTAAATTTCATTTTATACATAAAAAAATTAATATCATATGCTTTAAATATTATTGCTAAGATATACACTTTTATACTTAATGAAATTAATAATATTTTTTGCCGAATTCTTTTTCATAAACTGTAGAATTATATCTTTAGTTATATTTTTATTGGTATATTTACGAAAAATTTCTAAATATTTTCGTTTTGAGAACTTATTATATCTTCAGGTATGGTTTTCCCAGAAAAGTATTTAAATGTTTCTTTTTGAAAAACATCAGATAGCATCGATTTCACTATTACTACATATGTTTCTATTTGTATTTTCGACTTGTGTAACATTTTTGAAATGTAGATCTCCCTAAATATCCTATAATGCTTTCGATTGCAGGTTATTTTTTAATTTTTTCTCTAATAGAAACTATACCGAGACAGTGTCTTATGGTATATTTTGAGCACATTTCAACTGTTAAATGCAATTTTTTTATATTTTTTTTATCTTCGTTTTTTTTGCATAATAACTGGGGGATAAATAAAAAATCGGCAATAAATTTCTGTCGAAGCAGACGGCCTTTACATGAGATTTATTTTTATTCTTCAAAACCGGATCAAATTTTTTTTGATAGTTACCGCCTCAAACTTTAATGAAAGCCTATAAAATATTTTTAAGAAACAAATGCATTTGGAATTATCTACTTAATAATTTTTTTGCGCATTTCGTCTGTAGAAAATAAATATTCTCTTTTATTTATATTTTATTTGAAAAAAAATATAATGATATATTAACTTTATATTGACCTAAAAGGTTTAAAAATAACATTTCATTTAAGACTTATATACAATTGAACTTGCATAACCCTATATCTCTATTAAAATATTGTCCATAAGATTCAAAAAAAACATGTTGTTATGAATAAAACAGCAAAAAATATTTCTTATATCTTTTGATCTATAAATATATCTAATCTAAAATTATAAAAATTCCCCCCAAGTTTATGAATTTGTCTTTTTATCTTTTTATTGGTATATTAAATTGAATGGACGTAAAACTAAGATTTTTTTATTTATATGCAATATATAATCGATTATAATCATAATTTTTAATTTTCTTCGTTTTCATTGTGTTTTAACAATTGAAACAGCGGAATAATATGAACTATATTTGTAAAACAGTTTTTTATATTCTTGTTTTATATGTTATTACATGTAAAACTTTTTTTTAACTAAACATTTGAAATTTTTTTACCTGTACACACTATATATCTACAATAAAATGAAAACTTTTTTATTGATCACTTATTTAAGAGTTTTTAAAACCCCCATGCAAATTTCATTGCAATTCATATTAAATGAAACAAGCTTGAAAGTTTCATATAAAATTTTTATATAGTTAAAACATCATGTGGCTTTTTTATTAAACTGATTTTTAAAAAAAACTTAAAAAAACATAAAAGTGTTTGTAAACGGTTTTTTATTTTTAAATTTAATTTATATGAATCGATAAGTTGATTTTCTTATCTTAAGCTTAAATTTGTATAATAAGAGGACAAAAAAATTATATTAGAAGATATAGCAAATAAAGTTATAAATATATTCTTATAAAGATTTTACTATTTTAAATCTATTTTTTATTATTGTATGAAATACTTCTTTACTTACGAATTCGAAATGTGTGAAAAACATCAAAATAAGCCTTTATAACAATATAAAAGTGTTCCATTTTTTAAAAAATAGTATTTATGCTTTAACAGTAATAAAAACAAAAAAACTGGAATTATACTACTTCACAGATACAAGCATATTTTTTTAGCGTTATTAAAAAAAGTTTCTCTTATAATGTGAAGCATTCTACATTATTAAAAGCATTAGCCAAAAATCCGACATATACATGTTTTTTCATTAATAGCAATAATGCTAATTGTTGAGTGCAACAAACACTGAGTAGATCGAATTTTATAAAACAGGACAACTTCTTAAAAAAATATAATAATAAAAAAACACTTATTTTCTTCGTTAAATTTATGAATAAAAAATTGATAGCTATATTTATTTTTGAAAGTGTTTTAAATTATTACATAATATTAAAAGCTTTTTTTAATGAAAGCACCATTTTGTAAATATCTAATTTAAAACAATTTGTAAAATATAAGTAGTACATTTAGTTTTTAAAACCAAAAAAGTAAACGAATTTCACAAAAAAACTTATATTTATAAAAAAATTAATCAATACATGAAATTAACTTGTATTTTAGATAAAATATCTATTATGGTTAAAAATTTTAGATTATGGCATTATCATTCAATAATTTGCATATTTGTGATTTATTTTTCGTTCCTAATAAAAACATGTAAAAAAATTGTAAAATTTACGGATATAATCAATACGATTCGTGTTGATTTAAAATTAAATAGGCATAATTTAACAAAAAATGTAACTATTTAAAAACTTAAGATATAAAATTAGAATTTTAAATTTGTGATTTTTATGTTTAAAAATTAACATAACGTAATTAAAACAATTCCAAGCTTAAATAAGTTACAAAATATGTTTATAACTACTATTTCTATAAGCTTTATTTTAAAAAACATATATTTCTATCTATAAGATCAACGGATGGTTGGTTTTCACAAAAACATGTAAATTTTTTATACAATAAAATGATTAAGATCACGAAAAATATTGCATTTTGTCAAAGAAAATAAATTTTAAGTCTAGGTGTTACTCTTAAATGAAATTTTATTAGTTAACTTTAAATTTTAAGCGCGTAATTCAATTTAATTTACAATTAAAATTTTATAATAATTTAAAATTATTGTGTAGTTGGCCGCAGTTGATCAGGGCTTTTGTTTTAGACTGACTTTTTTGTATTCGATCACTCTTAATTGGCATTCGAAAATAATCTTCATGATTACGCTCACTAAGCGGTTCTTTCTTAGGTATCTTAAATCTATTATCTTTAAAATTACAAATAAAGTCTTATTTAACAATTAATTAACTTTTTTTTCATTATTTATTGTTTTCTTTTCGCATCTAATAAATTTTATTAACTGAAAAAAAAACGCAAGAAAAATTGAATATTCATTGATTCTCTTTTTTACCAATTTAACACTGTAATAAGTTTAATGTACTTTTATTTTATTGAGAGTGCTTTTTTGTATGTAAAATTTTGAAAATGAAATTTATTTTTTTTTCATTATAGGATTTTATGTATCTTGTAGTTAGATCATACTCTAAGTACAAATATTTGTTTAAGTTATAACTCTTTAAAAGAATTAAAAATATTATATTTTAGATCAAATAATTATACCTGGTCATAAAAATCTTTTTCTTAGATTTATGATTAAATAATTATTATATAATCTTATCTAAGTATAATTTTTTATGAAAATGACAATATAGTGTTGTTTGTGATGTTAAAGCTTCTGTTTTGATTTTTTATAGTTAAATGCTATTGTTTTTTTTTGTCAAAACTACAGTGTAATATTTAAAATACAATGAAAACTATTTACATGTTTTTTTATAGATTTTTCCATAATATGTTTATACTCTTGGTCAAGCTTTATTCTTATTCAATCACTTTTGAAAATAATATAATCTTGGTGATAAAAAGTTATAATTTTAAATTTACAATTTAAAAGTTTATAAGTGTAATTATGGTATTTCATTTTTAAAAAATATGTTTTTATTATTATCAATTAGTTTCAGATACTATGCCGTCCAGAATTTTTATAATATAATAATTCTTTTTGAATAATATATTTCATTAGATTTATATGAATGCTGTAGTTAAGTATTGAATTTTAATCATAATAAATATGAAATATGGTTATTTTCTACATCTTACACATAAAAATCAAAATTTCATAACGGGATGCAAAGATGAAAAGTAAAATTACATGAAAAAATGTTCAAATTTAACCAAATAAAATTTTTACCACAGAAATATTTTTAATTTTATTCCTAATAAAATACTGCATCATTTAAAAATTGGCGAAAAAATATGGAAATATAAATAATTTTTCTTTTTTAATAAATAATGAAATCAAGTATTTCAAATATATTTTAAAATTTATCACAGAATATATATTCTTCTTATTTCAAGATCCCATCAATTAAAACACAATAAATAGTAGTTTTTTGTGTATTTTCGTGATATCTAACGATCAATTCTGCTAATGATCTTACAAAGAAGCACAAAGTTCTAGCCATCACATTTTTTTAGCATCAGTTCTTTCTATCAATAATATAAACAATTATGAAAAAAGCACTCAAGCGAAATATAAAAAAAATCGAGAAACATTAAATCAAGCATTATTTTACACATTTTGTGAAAATATAAAAAATATATCTATCTACACAAATCAGATAATCAGATAAAAATGATGCAATCACAAGATGATTTAACGTAAAATACTCAAGGTTTCACATTTATAAATTAATTGATTCACAAATCTGAAGAATCGCAATTTTTGACGATTCACGGAACGAAAAACAGAAAACTTTTTGCATTAAAATAAAATAAATTTAAGTTTTTTAAAATTTAAAAATTTAAAAAGTAGAGTTAAAAAAAGTTTTTACTGAATATAAAGAGAAAAGGTAAAAAAATAGCTTCTACAATGTTCACAAAAATACTTAAAACATGAATATACGAAAAAGAAACAAGTTTAAGTTTTTGTGAGCACACAGAAAGCCAAAAAGTTTATAACTTAATAAATATGATATTAATGACAATAGATAATTTTAGTTATAAGTATTTTAAAAAATTAACATGTAATTTATTTTATAAATGATCAAATTCATTTAAATTTGATAATATTTATATACAATGATGCTAAAAATAGACATTTTTTACAATAAAAACAGGCGTACTAGAAAATAATTATATTACATACTTTATTAGTATGCCTCAAAAATTTACAAATGAGATAAAAATGAATAACAAAAAACATTTTTACAAATAAAAAAGATGTTTAAATTATATTTAGTTTGTAAAAAATATTTTTATACCAAAACAACTATAAATGATTTAAATTTATGTTTTTGATATTTAATATTTTGCTTGATGTTTTTTTTACAGTTTAAGAATTATTTCAATTCGAATCCCCTTACTTTGAGTTTCTTATTGTTTTATATCTTTTTATTTACTTTAAAAGATTTACTTTTTATATGTAAAATGTTTTTCTAGCTTTAAACTTTTAATTTTGATATCGTTTTCTATTTTTGCCTTTTTATACTATTCCGTTTTAAAATTTCACACATTTTTTTAAAAATCATCTGTATAATTATCTAGAAGTTTTATCTATCTATCTATCCTACTTTAAGTAGTCGAAATGTAGAGTTTTTTATTTAAAAATGTTATATTAAGCATACATATATGACTCTATAGAGGTATAAAATATGAAAAATATTCTTATATGGAGGATAATGATGGCTTTGGTTTGAACTCTAAAAGAAGAAACATGTTTTTCATATGTTAATAAAATCGTCAATTAACACTTAAAAATCTTTTAAATGTATAAAAAGCGCTTAAACAAAAAAATCATTGAACCTATAAATTTAGAGACTTCTTTTTATCTACAATACTTTTCTGGTCTTTTATATCAAGCGCTCATAGCATGCAGTTTTTCTCTTAAAAACTTTTTTCAATTTTCCCAAAGTCTCAAAGAACTAATTTTCATAGTATTACTTTTTTAGTTGAAAATCAAGTTTAAAATAATAAAGTAAAATTAATGTTGATATTTTTCTGTAACAATATTATGAATTAAACATTATCATATTTCGATAAACACTTATATTAAAACGTAGACTGATATTAAATTAAAACATTTTGTTAAAAATATTTTTCAATATCCTGTTTTAATTCTGTAATTTTTAGTTTTTATAAAAATATTTGAAAAGCTATTTGTAGTAAAAGCATTCTTGCATATATGTCGGCACATTAATGAAACCTACTTATAAACCTTTACCGATAATATGCAACTATTTCCAAATATGGAAATTTTAATAAATCCATATTAGATTTTTTATGTTATTATAATACCGATTGTATCTGAAAATCATAAAATTCCTATATTGTCAAATTTATATTCCAATTGCTTAAATTTTTATAATATGACCAATAAGAATGTTTCAATCATAAAACTTACCATCTATTGTCTGTATATAGATGGAATTTTACAATGAATATGAGTAGCAATGAGGAACAGAAATTAAAGAAAAGAAACACTGATATTATCTGCATGGTATACCCCGGTAGATCAGAGTATAAATTAGTAAATAAATATAAAAACACATATCTTTCTCATTAAAATTTTTTTTGCCGTTACTCAAACCGGTCATCCTTAGATTATGAAACCATTATATGTGGAAAATGATTTTTTTGATTATATAAAGTCATTAGATAAAAAATCAAAATATTTAAATATGACGATATAGGAAAACATACAACTTTTTTTATCTTTATAAATATAACAATTTATTTAAGCATTCTCTACATGACAAAAAACAAGAATTAAGAAAAAAAATTAATCATATACGAAAAAAATTCTTGGTAATTGTGTATTTTTATAAACCTTAAATAAAATCTGCTTTTTCTATTCATTTTTAAGAATATAAAAACACCTATTTCTTGTAGACATTAGAATTTAAATTTATAGCTGTTCAGAATTTTAGGATATCGATATTTCATAAATTCAAAAATTTATTTACCTAATAGATTAAGAATTCTTCATCATATATATACACAAAAGTGATTAATAATAACAATAAAAAATAAGTATTTTAATTTTAACAACTTTTTTATATTTACAATTATAAAATTTAAACAGAAACTAAATATGTGAAAGTGTTTATTTTAAATATAAAAACCAAATTATTAGAAAGAAATTTCGATATTGAAAATTTGAATGTTTTTTTGGTTTGCATAACAGAAAAATAAAAAACATTAAATGATAAAAACTGGACGTGATTATCAAACTTCTTTGTATCTTGAAATAAAAATGCCTTTGAATTTTATAAAAAATGCGACTAAGCAAAATATTTATTAATATATTCAAATCGAAAAAAAAACCTGAAACATTTATAAGAGAAAAATTTGAAAAAGAAGACATATAGATTTACATAATTGTCAATATTCAGTCAAAAATTAATACGAAAAGTTTAGAGGCTGGTGTTTTATTCGTGTGTGTGTTATAAAGAACGATCATTTTTTTATTTACAAATATATTATGTAATATTTACTGTTTTTCATATATAATTCAGAATTTCTATATTTGTCAGTTTTTTGAAATATAGTGTATTTGAACAACTGTAACCACCTTTAAAGCATTTTATACATTTATTATAATAGTTTATAAAATTTTCAAGGTTATTTTATGTGTATAAATAATATAGAAAAGAGAAATTTAGATGCAAATGCAAAAGTAAAAGTAAAAGATTGCGTGTTTTGCATTTAAAAAAGATTTCGCATGTTAAGCATCAAAATATATCATTAGAACAAATTCTATTGATTTTTAATGCTGTATTCACAGAATTTGATAGATAGAAAATATAGATGTTCTAATACAGCACGGGTGTGTGATTATTTTCCGAAAATCGATGAGAACAAATTTAATGGAGAACATTTTTTTCAATATATATAAATCATCATATTTGCACAAGTTTAAAATTTTTGAATATGTTAATCAAATACCTGTAAATTTCTTTTTTTGCATTAAAATTTTGATCAGTTGATTTTTTTTATACAATTGAACAATAGTTCATTATTTCAATAACTTAAATTATTTTTATTTTTAGAACTTTTATTTATTTTGAAAATACATTTTTTTTCAAATAAAAAGAATTTTTTATTTTATTTCGTTTCATCAATAAAATGGCAATAAACATATCATAATTTTTCTTTTTTAGGTAATTTCGTATTATGCAAGATTGATAACGCACAAATTCACACAAGTAATATAGTTTTCGTAAATAAATTACGACTTATCAATACATATTTGATAGATTATGATATTTTAAAATTTTATCTTATACGTGTTAATTTTATATTGATGTTATTGATTTTTTTAAGAATTGAAACATTGAAATTCATAACAGAAATAAATATCAAAAATCAATTTAATACATATAAAGATTACGTTTTATATTGTTAATAGATAAGGTAAATTTATAGACAAGAGAGTTAAGAATGATAAACAAACGGCAATAATATCATAAATGAAGTTAACTCACCAAATACAAATTTAACATTTTTTATTTTTATTGATTACTTGCGTGATTCTAGGCAACAAAACCCAGAACGCGACAATTAGGTAATTAAAATTGATTATTTTCAACTTTAAGGTAAAATTTCTTAAATTTTAATAATTATATGCTTAAAACATAATTGATTATAAATTTTGAAATTATTGCAAAAAATGATAAAGCATGTTGTTATTTTATCACATATAAATGAATTCCTCAATATATAAATCATTATATCGTAAAATATTCTTTTATAATATTGAAGTAAAAATAAAGTAAAATATGTATTATTTAAAAATATGTTCTGTAAAAGCATATTTGAATTTTTTAAATACATTTATTATATTCAAAAAAATATTTGGAAGAGAAATTTATTATAAAAAACTCTTTAATTTAAGAAACTGTACCACAGTAAAAAAAAACAAAAAAAATAAAAAAAAATGTAATTTATAGAATAAATGTCTACTAATTTTTTTTATAAATATTAAAATATTTTCCTCTCAAATCTTATCATAAAAATTGAAATCATGTGTACAGAATAACAATTTAAAAAATAATTTATTGCTGTATCAGTCACATTAAAATAGAATTTATATCCATATAGACACCAAATTTCTTGAATTTAAGCTATCAAAAATTTTAATATTATGATTTATCACAATTATATATTTAATAGTTTGATATGATTGATAAATAACAAAATAATTATAACAATATATGTTGATTTAATCTCAAGAAAAAAAATTATACAAAACATGATTTACTTCATATTTCTGTATAAAAATAAGTTTAAACATAGAAAACATTTGAGAATATTTATAATATCTTTATCTGGTTCTGACCTAATTACAAAGTAATACACCTGCTACATTTTTTGAAAATAATAATTACACTAAAAGTTTTATATACAGACGATTATTAATCATTTCGTAAATTGCGATAATATATTAGAATTTATTAATAGTAAACTAACCAAAACCCTTGATGATTTTCTCAGACAGGAAGGCTTGTATCGCACACTTGCCAGTAGACTGTTTCAACTATGGTGAAAAGCTTCCACGTAGCGTAGGTGGATACGTAGCTTCGTCTAATTTAAACCCAATTTCTTGAAAAGCCCGGACGGTGAATTCTTAACAGTGAGAACTGTTAAGTAGACCCTCTCAGTCAGAGATAGACGCACTAAACAGTGTAATTTGTTGTTTGATGCAATATAGTAGAACCTGCTTGAGACTGCATTCCCGATGCATGCCAACTCGGTAAATATTATAGTAATTTTGGTAATTATTGCGCAAACGCATTTGATAGAGGGTGTTCCTAATACATTGTTATAGTGATGCATGTAGTTTTTAGGAAAGCTAAAGAGATGCGTTTTGAGTGGAAAATTTTATCCTAGAGACGGCAACCACTTTGAGTGAAGTGGATGATGATATCTATAGTTTTTAAGTACAAATAAATCCAGTGTGCTAATCTGATGTTGTTGTTTTCTATATGATAGAATACTCAATAATTTATTATGTTATTTTTTAAATATAAAAATACACAGATATCAAGATCTTTAAAGAAAAAAAAGTGTTTTATCCCTATTTGGTAAAGTTAAAAAAAGCAAATTTTAAAATATGAGAAATTAAATAAGAATGGAATTTAAGTTAAAACTAAAAAAATTATTTAGACCCTCGAGACCTACATTGATCGGTAAGTATAGTTTTCTATTTCCAAAAAAGAAAAATATAACAAGCAATCTTCTTTATATTTTTATCACTGTCAAAAAAAGAATTTACTGACATAAATAGTAAGCTAGCTTAATAATTTATCCTGATAAAATAATGATTTTTGTTTTCATATGTAAAAAATACAACAAAAAGAGCACATATATCTTTGTTATAATGTATATTCAAAAAAATTTTTTTTGTATTGAAAGAAGAATATAAATCATCATATGATTAATTTCGATTTTATATTTTATTCTTCAAATATAAATCTTTAGCGTAATGCTGGTTTTTTATATGTATAATAATTGTTTATGTATTTTTATCGAATGAAATTTTCTCTTAAGTTTTTTGTACCTCTAATTTTAGTATTAAATTAAAAAAGGTACCAAAATCTTAACTTTTTATTTAGAAGCTTGATAATAAGATTTATTGGTGATTATTAAGAAAATAAAATTTCGTCATTTTGTATAAAAGGGCATCGAGAAAATATTTTCATGGTCTAAAAAAAATTGCACGTGTTATACACATTATATATTTTATTTATTTATTCCTACCCTTCATTTTATCTACTTAATGGATACAAATATCAAAGTTAAAAAGTTGTAATTGAATAAAAAGAACTTGATATTTTTCATTATTGTTTTCGTTAAAAATTCAAAAAAATATATAAAACATAATACATAAAAAAAATAGTTAACAGTGAAAGCTTAGACAATAATATCAATTATTTTTAAAATATAAAAAACCAAAAAAAACATTTAATAAAATATAATCACATTTTTATGCAATATTAATTTAGAATTTTTTAAACTGACAATTTAGTCTGTTTAGAAAATTAATTAATATAACCGTTTATAGATTGATTAAAATAGATATTAAGATTTTTATATATATAAAAGGTCTGAAATTAAAGATATTTATTGCTACCAAAAAATCCTGATTTCTTTAGGGTTGCTTAAAAAATATGCAATTTACTTTTTACAATTGCAACACAAACGGAATTTAAAATATACACGTTTAATAACATTCTGTGAAATGATTTTAAACGCAGAAAAAAATTGATTTTATATTTTATGAGTTATATTTCTAGTAATTTTTTTTATCTTTTGTTTCTCATATTATTAAATGTTATTTATTTAATGCGTAACACAATTGATTTTAATTATTTATAGGCTGATTTTATTAAAGATAACATAAAATAAGAAAATTTACATTTTATTGAAAAATAAAAGGTAAAACAATTTAAATCAACATTTAGAAATATTTCCAATATATATTTTGTCGAACAAATATAAAACAACGGAAAAAATTAATAAATTATCCATTTTACATTTTGATCTACAAGTTTCTGTGTTTACGTTTAATGTAAAAAAATTATTGAAACTTCAAGATTGAAAGTAAACAGTGAATTTATTATAATTGTGATTTATGCAACAAAATGCTTCTCTGAGACTGACCAGAAAAGATTGCAATAGTTTTATGAAAGATGGCAATTTTCCGAGATAGGAATCCACCAATCAGCGTTCAGGATTCCCCAAACTTTAAAACGACCAAAACCTTAGTCCTATGCAACATAAGAACTGTCACGGTGAATAAAGACGCTATTCCCTTGACTACAACAAATTTCGGTGAAGCTCATATTCAGGCTCAATAAATAAATCGATATATTAAATTATAATCATCATTCATTAAAATCACACGCGAAATATCACAATTGTATAAATGTATTCTTACCAGCAAAAAAATACATGCGATTCAATTTAAAGATAAATATTTTGCAATAGTGAACCTTAAAACATTTTTTTTGTATTTTGAACAAAAAAATTAGAAACAGAATGGCTTTAACACTAGATTTATATGGGCTTAATGGATAAAAACGAAAAGAAAATGTTTCAAGGTGAATTTTATTACAGGATACGTCCTCTTACTGTGATATTCTAAGTAAAAACATTGAGAAAACACCCTATCTACATAATTAAAATCATTTCATTAAAAATATATGTTCCAATCCATATATTTGAACACAACCAACTTAAAAACCTATAATAAGAAAACACATATAATGAGCCTGCTTTAGAAATATCAATTTTTTATTTTTGCTCTTAGAAATATAGAATTTAATATTTTTTTTAACCTATTATTTATATTTAAGTAATTTTACACAAATAAATAAATAAAAAAACCAAGAAATATAAGTGTACGAGTAATAATTTTATAGATATTATCTTTCTTTATATGTATTTTTAGATTCTAGGGATAAATATGCGAAATTCGATCTTAATTCAAATACAATATGGCATTAAATTAATAAAATCAATAACAAATCAAATAAAACCAACACTTTTTTTAAAAAAAACATTTTATAACTAAGGGAAACGCAACGTAACGGTGAATTAAGGTAAAAGAATGTAAAAAAAAATACAAAGATTCACAACATGGTTACATACGCAGATTTTCTCTGCTAAAAGATTGTTTTATTATTTAATATGTTTTTTCTATACCAATTTTAATACAATTTTCTTTACTCTCTTCTTTTAAAATTCTAAACATTTTTCGAAAAATTTAAACTATTAAACCTAAATGTAAACCAATGAGTGTTTTATTCAACCTTTTTTTGCCTGAAATTTACCACAATAACGAAAAATTTACCTAATATGAAAATTTTCTATACCAATCAATTTTGACATAATGACATTATTTAAGGTCAATATTTTGAAGATTTAAACCTGATTTATTTTTGTTTTAATATTAAGAAACAATTTGTAGGCGACCCATTTTTTCGATCAGAAGATAGAAACAAATTTAAAGGCATGCTTACAAAATTTTATTGTTACTAAATTTTTATAGCTTTTTTGCGAAAAAACTGGAAAAATAAATCAATTAGAGCACAAATGTCAACGTCATGAAAGCTTTAAGATAAGCAGAAAATCCGACAAAATTGATTTTACATGTTTAGATAATTAAATGGAACTTATAAATTAAGAAAATTAATAAATATAACTAATAACATCTATAGTAATTTAATCAACATCTTGAAATACTAATTTATATTTGTCTTCTAATAGATTGTTGCAAGGGATATAAAATTTATGATTTTTAAAACAATTATTCATTATCATATATAATTTTTTGTTTTTTTTCATAATGATGATATTTTCTGTTATTTTTAATCACAAATGTGATTAACTTTTTTTCACAAAAAGATGAATTAATAAATTTTTATCTTATATACGGCAGCATTGCATTCATCATTTACTGTTTTTTGCCCACATTTTAAAAAAACTGTGCCAAGAAAAAAACTACACACCAAAAGTGTATTTGAATTTTTTAATGTTTAATTTTAGAAAATATGTGCAACTCGAGGTTAATTTTATGTTATTTCTTTTATATATCGTCATCATAAATATTATTTTCATGCTCAGCTTACGTCTAATTTTTGAGAAAAAGCATTTGGATATATTGACTTTATTGTACAGTTAAATTTATCATTTTTGAAGAAAAAATTTACAAAAATGAATAAAAACTAAATATATTTGTCAATCTTCTGAGTAGAGAGTCAAAAGGTTTTGTTATTAAAACAATAGAGAATGAATATTTTATAGTATATTTTTTTGATTGATTTCTGTTTGTACTCTTAATTCTCTTTCTTGGGGAATTTCACTGATTTTGAGTCTGATATCTCTAAATTATGTACTTTCTTTTGACATTTATTTTCTCTCATGCTAAAGATTGTTTAAAATAACAAGTATTTTTTAATTTTTTATACATAATTATAAGATGGCTGTTTTATCATATCCATTTTAAAAATATTATATCATTTCTTAATTCTCATTCTTATTATAATTGTGCATGCTTATAAGACAAAAAAAGAGAACATATTCATAAACATATAATCTTATATTATTAGTTTATTTAGATTTTTTAGATATCATACAATCTAATTGAATCATTATGCAAATTAAAGATAATATATATAGTTTCGAACAAAAAATCAAATATTGAATTCTTCAAATTGATAAATAAAATTTTATATGAATCATTTGATTAGAGATCAAATAGGCAAATAATTTAGATGAAGACACATTTTCCGAGTTGTTTAATTTATATTTTTACATGCAAAAGATTTGAAATCTTATTAATAGAAGCTTTTTTATAAATAAGTAGCAGTAAGTTGTAAAATAAAATTGTAAACTTTTATGTTAACACAATCTATAATAATACTAAAATTGATAATTTCTTTTTCATTTAAAAAGTGGCAAATACATTATTTTAAATCACAAAAAATTACATTTTAATGCCTTTTAACTAATTTAAATATCACAAAAATAAAAAATTTTTACAATATTTTTCTGCAAACAATTTTAAATAATTTTTTTTAATAACTTTATAGAAAAAAAGGCATGATTGTACAAATTATATAAATGATAAAGTTTAGTTTTCAGGAGTATTAATATTTTTTTGTTTCCAATTTTTTTAATATGCGTTAAAGAATAGATCGCGTCTAAATCAGGAAGCAAGAAAAAATACTAAGTTTTTATTCAAAAACTTGACAACCGATCTGTATACAATTAGTGCTATCATATAAATCCATACAAAATTTTATTTACATAAAATTATTGAATACTTAAACCTTTTAATTTTTTAAATATAATACTATGATTTACTTCTCGGATGAACGCGAATTTTTTAAAAAAATAATAATTTCTGTAAGAGATGGGTCATGAAGTATCGTTTTTAATATCAAAAAACTTTTTAGTTTTCGTTTTTTGTCTGGCATAATAGCTTTTACGCCATCAAAGCGAAAAAATTTTAAATATAAATTTAAATGAAATTAGCAGCGATTTTACATCATAAAACATATTTTTAAAATCATTAAATCTAAGTTTTTTGTCTTTCTACTAGGAAGATGTTAAAGTTTATTTTTTGAAGGTGTAAATTGACTGTACTAAGCATAAAACATAAATTTTACAAAAAACAACAAAAAACATTTAATACATGGTGAGTAATGTATTAAATCCATTTGGATAAACATTTTCCGATCTCTTATATTCAAAAAATTTATATCAAATTTCTGCAAGATACAATATATGTGTGCATTCAATCGTAGGTTGGTAAGCATTTTGCAGATAGATGAGATATAGAGGAAACTGATAGTTTAAAGATGAACAAAATGAAGATCTCTTATAAGATAATGCTTGATCCCACCATAACATTGTTTTTTACGTTTGAAACACTTGTGTTTTTATTGTTTCTTCTGTTTTGATCTGCGTACTATTTTATATCATTTTTGATATGTATCTACAATCTGCTTAAACTCTTTAGTCAGAGGTGGATAAAGTGGAAAAAAATGCAATCATAGAGAAGCTACATCGATACCATATTTTTTAAATTTGTTTTCGCCAGTATATATTTGTTTTTTTAATGTTTTTTTATTTTAAATTCACATAAAATTCTTTATAATTTGATAGTTATTATTAAAGGCACACTTCATTTTCTTTTTAAAAATCAATTAAATATTTTATACGAAATTTGTTGTTTTTTTGATGACTTTCTGCAAGTCAAGGCATAGATTTTATATTGCAATTTAATCATCCTTAGAATATTCAAAACATTGTTTTTCCTCATCTTATCAAATAAAATCATAAAAATGTTTTCTTGTCAAATGGATTCGAAAACATATCAATTTTTTCATAAATATTCACTATATGCTTTAGAATTTTTTTATATATTTTTTTGGAAGATGTTTTTATATTGATTACTTTATATTAAGGTTTGATTCTATGTTCAATTATAAACTTGATTATGCTCTTTCTTTTTTTTAAAACTTCTATATTTGCAGTTCATGCTGATATTTAAATTTCTATATTCAAAAAATATAAAGTTTTAATTTATTTTTTCATGTTTGTAGCTACTTATGTTTATTTATACACCTATAAATTTTTTTAAAGGAATAAGTAAAAAGAATCATATCATAATGCTTTTTTTTAATTTGAAAATTATCATGTGTTTTTTAACATTTTCCTTATTGTTTTTCATGTGAACCATGAATTTTATTTAGAGAAGCCATTTAATTGTTGTGATATTGCCTGTATTACCGTCGTAGTTTTATTTAAAAAAACCAAACAAAATATTAAAGGCAAAAATAATCGTTTTAACGTACAATTTTTATATTTTATAGCAAATTAAAACATTTTGTCTTTTCTAATTAATATGGATCTCTTCATTATAAAGCTTCTTGACACAAATTCAATCATTCAATGTTAATTTTAGAAATATTTTTCCCATAAATAGTTTTATATGCCTTACATAAACTATGAATAAAATTTAAATTTCAATTATTTTTTTATTATTAATGAATTGCATCGACCATAAAAATTTAGTGTTTTTTTATTTGATATCTTAATATTAAGATCTTATTTATATTAGCTCGCATTAGAATATATTCTTTTTTAAATTTTTTTAAGAAGAATATATTTATATATAAATTACATTGATTTCTTATCATTTTCTTTTCACACATAAATACTATAATTTATAGCAACAATGAAAATTCCTGATCGCGTTCAAAAAATTGCAAATATTGCACCACAATTTAAATAAATTGGAATTTACAACACTTAATTTTAAAAAAGCTAATTAGGCGCTTTTTCTAAGAATAATCCCACAAACTCATCTCACAAAATTTCTTTTGTTTATTTTTTTTTTCAAAAAGAATTGAATTTTTGTAAGCTCGAAAACAAAATATAAAGTAAATAAAAACTGTTTAACTATAACAACATTAAAGAAATAAAAAATTTCATGCATTTAATACTAATTAGATAAATGATAAATCAAAATAATAACTAGAATTTGTGATTGAGAACACAGTAAAAATATAAATTTTAATATAAAATGAAAACTTACCAATATTAAAAATCCCATATTAAAAAAATACATAAAAACAAGATCGAAATGCAAAAATATTTTTAAAAACGGTGATTATCTACTAAAACGTGTATACAACATAGAAAAGTATTTCTAAATTACAAATCAGTATTATAAATTTTTAAACAAAATAAAAAACATTTTAGACATATTAAGATAAGATATTAGTATATAAATATATTGAAAGGGTTTTTTACTATAAACAGGTGCCAATATAATTTATTTATACGATTACACGCTTTAAACCGCTACAGTTCTAAACATATTACTTAAACCTCGCTTGACAAAAAAGTTTTATTCAATTCAATAATCTATTTAACTAAAAATTTGCTTCTAATAGGTTATAATATTAATTGATGCGTATTTTTTGTAAATATATGTTTTTATAATCTTAAAAACCTCAAGTCAAGTGTATATGATCTAAATATATTTTATGTGAATGAGTTGCTACAAAAAATACACTCGATAGTAAAAACATTCAGTACTTAAGCATGAAAGCATATTAAAATGAAAATCTTTTTTATAAAGTATAAAAAAGCGCATTAATAATTTTTTATTGATTAAATCATGATATTATTTCAGAAAAAATATTATCATAACAATTTATAGAATTTGTAAACCCATTTTCAATAAACAGAAAGATTATTCTAAGAATTAAATGAAAAAAACTTTCTGTTTAAATAAGAAAAAACTTGTTTCAACACATTTTATTTAATTAAAATAAGGTTTGTTTAATGAAAGATGAAGAGTTGTAAACTTCAACGTAGTATTTTACGAACATAAAAGTGAAATTTTTGGATAAAAAACATTTTAATTCTGAAGCAAAGTGCAAAAAGAAAATTATATGTTAATGATAAAATGTATAGATAAAATCAAAATAATTTATGTATAAAAGAGCTGCATAAATAAAAAAAACCAACATAAAAATAACTTTTTATATGAACACATTTATGTTTTTTTCAATTAAATTTAAATTTGAAATTAATTCAAATAAAAAACATTTAAAACATAATATTATTAAAAAAGAAAAAAATCATTTTTTAATAATTGTGCTTCAAAAAAAACACATATGCATTATATTCATATAAGAACATTTTTGATCATTTGTAAATTTCCTTTGAAGATATTTTTTTACAAAAGGAAGCAATAAAATATAACTGAATATCACACCCATTTCAAATGTTAATTAAAACAGCAAATTGGTTCATTTTATCATAATTTTTTAACTTTAGCAATTTGAAATTTTTTTATACAAATAGATCGTATATTTTTTTAGAATTTAGATCAATTAAATTATTTATCGTGAAATTAATATTATTCTATAATTTTATCACTAATAAAATACTAATCGAATTATTTCATTCGAAACAAATAAATTTCGTTAGTTTTACCAAAATCATTTGAAGAAAACCAAGTATTATTTATAATAATGTATTAATTAGCATTCGAAAAATAATTACATTGAAAAAAATTTCAAGCAAAAAACAGTTTACTAGAATTAATTCTGTTATTGGTAAAAAATGATTGTGACAATTTTACAAATTTAATATCTAAAAGAAAATAATTTTTCTGAAATAGATCTACAGATGCAATTATTATAATTATTTAGATTTGAATGTTTTATATAGGCATTTCTCCGTTGTGCTAAATGGTTTTTGCACTTTTGTGGCTATTATAAAAATATTCAATCAAAAAAATTCTGCATGCGGATTTAATTCATTAATAAATAAATATTTGAAGAATAAAAAAAAGCAAAGCAATATGGTATATTGTTACCACAATACTAACATAGAAAACAAAAAAATCTTGATTCTATTTTTCAATGACCAACGTGAATAACTTATGTATTTAAGAAATATTAAAACAAATAATTTAAAAAATGTAAATATTAAGTTATCTATAGATTTGGGAAAAAAAGGGATAGTATTATTAATAGTTTCGAGACTGTTTTTTGTAACTTATATCGGTTTTAATTCTTAGTCAACCTCGTGGTCTTCCCAGTTTCTTATCTTTAAATGAATTTATATAACAAAAAAAGGTTATTTTTTTGTTTCCATTTATTTTGAAAGCTTTATGTAATTTTTTTCAATAATTATCTTTCATATGTTGAATAAAGAAGATCAAAAAATTTAAACTTGTCCTCTGTTATTATTAAAAAACACATAAAATTAACAAAATAAAATCAAATTTATTAAAAATCGATTTAACTTAATGTATCAAAAAAAACATAATTGCTGTAGACCAACGGTGAATCATTGGCACGGTGTGCGATAAACACTTAAATGAATTCGAAAGTGTTTGTAATAATAGAAGCGTATTTATTTTCTGTTAATTTTTCTAAGTAGAAGGTTAACTCTGGCGGTAGATATGGCGTTCTCTCATCTGTATCCGTTCTGAATTTGCCATTATTAGTTCATATGTATATATAAAAAGGAGTGGATTGGAATAGAAAACGAAGAGGAAATTAAGAGGGAATCATAAAGGAAAAATATATAAAACTTAAATCCAATTTTATTCAATCTGTGTTGGTAGTGTCTGTGTTGACTAAAATCACCTGATAATACAAAATAAATATGTTAAAAATACATTTTTTACAATTCTGAATTTTAATAAAAATCAAATATAAAAAAATTATTTTTATAAAAATACTAGTTTTTACTTTATATATGAATTATATTAAATTTGAAAAATTTTTCGTCCTGAAAAATATTGTCTGTTATATTATTTACCTAATTAAAAAAAATTGTAGAATGGAATGCAAAATTTTTTTTGAATTGAAAAAAACATGTTTTAACAAAAAAACAATCTAAAATATATTATAAACACAAACAACCAAAAAAATCATTTATGAGATATTTGTTAAAAAAATCGTTTTTTAACATTTTTTTTTGAATTGTATTACATAAAAGGATTTTATTCAATAATATAAATTTGTTTAATTAACGAAAAGTAAAATTTAATAGTTTCTTTTGTGTTTAAAAATTGTATAAATTTTTTATCAAGCCATTTTTTTATATATAGATACCTTTACAAATAATATTAACTTTATTGCAAAACAACATATTCATATCATTCCTACAACACCATTTAAATATGCTAATTCTTTTTAATATATTAAAGATGCCTGTTGTGAAATTTCCACCACATTCTGGTGTTGAAGGTAACTTAAGCATATTCTCTCCAGAAAAAGCTTCCTTCCAACAATTGCTTCGCAAAGTTACCTCCACCCGGGCTGTAAAAGCAGTAACATGCTCCCCATACACAGATGGAATTGAGGACAAGCGAAACGAAAGCTACGCGCCTAAATAATAACGGTGATCGGAGGAATGATCCCGAAACCTTCGTTAATAAATCACAAACTTTACCATACTGTCTTTATGCCTACTATTTACGCCACTCGTCTTGCCACCCCGCGAGTACGGCAATGCCAAACATATAACTATTTCCTGGAATCAATTTATATATACTTTCTATTTGTAAATTATATTCTTTTTTTTGTGGAAAAAAGTATGTCAGAATTTCTGTAATGATATTGCGAAATATAATCAATACGGTGGATGTAAAAGTGTTTATTCAAGTTACGAATATCTAAGTAGTTACAAAAAAGAGAAAGAATATTGACGTTTTTAGTTGATTTATTATAGATATTTTTAACCTAACTGTCGTTGATATATTCCTTTTTATGCTCCTCATGGGTCTGGTGCATTTTCAGATTCAAATGGTTTTAGTTGAACTTTATATCGAGATATAATTGGTCTAATAATTTAAGAGTGTGCTTTATATTAGAGATATATTATTGGTTCCCTACAATGTGTCGGAACAAACCTTTCCAGAATTATGCAAAATACTCTGTGTTTCTGCAATAATTTTTCAGAATGCATTTGAAATTCTAAAAATTCTTTAGTCAAGAAAAATTTTTATTTATAATTTTGTTTTCTAAAAAATACGAGCACTAAATCGGGTTTAAAATATTATTTCCCTAGTTCTTTATTCTAAATCACGCATCAATATAAGATCACGTGATTCTATAACGATATAGTGCCCTTTTAGATGACAAGTATCTTTCAGATATTGTGAAACTTTAATTCTTATATAATTAAATGAATTAAACATATCGAAATTTATCAGATCCTCACTATTACGCATTTAGTTCAAAAAAGAAAAATATAGTAATATAATATTGTATTTATACTTAGACTTGTATTATTAAATTCCGCCAATTATATTTCAAAGTATCAGCATCCAATTTGTACCAAGATTTTTATTAATTACTTGATTTTTAATAAAAAAAATATTATTAGATAAAATCGATTAAGATATAATATAATTTAAATATTAATGCCCTGATCAATATAATGAGATTAGAATCTCTTATAATTCAAATAAATGATTTTATTTTAGATTTATGTATTTAGCTATTCATCTTAACCCAGAATAATTTGATGTGAGCATTTATACTCAAAGAAACTGAAGTGAAACTAATGTTTCTAAATAATACTTATTATTTTTAATAAATTAATGTAGATCAATCATTTCTACTTGAATAATTAGCAATTAGTTAAATGTCAAAATAAATGGAATCTAAATATATCGTGAATCAATTACATCAATTTAAGTTAATCTTGTTTCACAATAATTTTATGAATCTGTAAATTGTATTTACAAATTATTAGAATTATTTTTTGTTTTTGTTTTTGTAAATTATTTTAAATTTTTAAAAATCATTCCTAATTAAAGTGGATTAGGATTAGACAAATATATGCTTGATACTCTTTCTAATTGCACTACTTTGGTATTGATATTTCTATAATATTTGAGAATATTTTAATAATCTCATCAAATAGATATATAAACAATTATTTTTTATAATTATAAAAAAAAGTATAATGATTTTTTAGTTAGTTTACTAAAAAACTAATGTTTAATATGTTTAAGAATATAATTGAATATTTTTATATAGAAACAGAAAATTTTTCATCATATTGAAAGCATTAAATTACTAATTTTTTGCTTGTTTATTATTTTTCATTTTTTCAATTGTTTTAAACTTTTTTTTCTTTAATTTAATATTAAAAAACTTATATTTACAGCGTGATAAGGCATATATTCACAGGACTCACGATTTTTTAAGATTGATTTTACATATAAAACGTTTTATTTTAAATTTTATGTTATTTTTGAAATATTTTAAAAATTTATCAGATTCTTAAGGAAATATTTTTGGTTTAAACTTTGAGAGCATGTTGATATTTCACTCTTGCGCATAGAACCGTAAATGTGATAAAACACTGCTATTTTATATAATATTTAAAAGATAATTAAAAAAATGCGAAGTATTCGATTAAAACAGTTTCGAAAACCAATTTATCAAAGAAACCTTTAAAGTGAATACACCAGTAAATTATGAATTTTTGCCAAATCAATCAGACAATTAAAATCACTAATAACCTAAAAAATTAGATATAAATTTAATTTGATATAATTTAAAAGTATTAATTCTATGTAACCCAAAAAAAACTTAAAGTTATCTTTCGTTGTTACATGCTTTTGGTAGCAAGTAAATAGCATGAAAAATTGAACAATATTAATATTTATCCCTTTATGCATCTATTGCGCTGATAGATTTCGACAGAAGACTTTTTATCTTATATATTTATAGACCAAACACTAAAATCATGCTATGAAATAACAACCTTAAACATATAAATTTTTTAGGTTGGTATGCCTCTTTTAAACTTAAATACAAAATTTTCATTGGATTACTTGGTGGCTCAGATATTCAAGGAAATTTATATACTGTTCTTTTATGATTAATGGTAATTTAAAGAATAACATATTTTATTTATTGGTTCATATAACGTGGTGATTATTATCCCAATAGTTAAAAAATTGGAATTTTCCATGCAACTAAATTTTTGAAATAAACCCCCCATATTTAATTTTTATATTATTGATCTAAAAAACGTGCGGTTTTTTCCGCTTGAGAAAAATAGATTGCATAGTAAAAGAAGGATTGGTTGGAAAAAATCAAAAGACTTTTCGAAAAATCTAGACACTTAAAATTAAAAAAGCATAAAAACCTCTTTCAACTACAGAAAAATTACATCTAAGCTGGGTAATTCACAGAGACAATATACGAAAATAATAATAAATTTGAATTCAAATAAAAACATTTTTATTATTTAATTTGTGTTTATATTTTAATTAAGATATCTACAGTGTCCACTCAGCATAATAAGCGTCTTATGGTTTCTTACCGTTTTTTAATATCACCGAAAATACAACAGATAAAATATTCTTCAAATTCTGATATATATAAATTCAAATTCAAAAAAACCAATCTATTTTACCAAATGAAATCACTTTTCTTTTGATCGTAAGATCATAATTACCATAATTATTATATAACAAACATTCAAAAGATAGAAACAATTGAATTCATGATTTATTGTTTTTATGAATATAAATTTAAATATTTATTAAAGTGTATATTTTTTTATAATTAAGCAAAAATTTTAAAATAACTTAATTGATTAGTCATAAAAAGAAAATGGTTTGACGTGGGATTTCATACAATCAAGAGTTTTTAGGATAAAAAAATCTTTTTAATATGATTTATTGAAAAATAAGTTTATTACTTCTCACATGGAACATTTATTACAAAAATTAAAACAATAATTCAGATTTTTTACATCTAATCAATAGCTAAAAAATATTTAAATATCTGAAACAATATTTTTGTTAAGTAAAAAATAAAATATATTATCTAAGGAACAAAAACACTGTCATTTATACATTAATTTTGTTACTAAAAGGTATATTATTTACCAACAAATTTTAATTGATTTTTACCATGAGTAATTTAATTGGATAATCTTGGCTGATATAAAATTAAAAAAATATGTTGAAATTTTTTTTAATTTTATTTCTTTTCACAAAAAGTTAGCTTTAGATTTGCATATAATGTTTTTTTATTGAAAAAATTAATAAAATATACGATTTTGCTGTTTTATTTTGGTATTGATTTGTTCAAATTAAATCACAAAAAATATTATCTAGAATAGTAAATTTAAATATCTATGCGATTCTTTCAAAATTAATTTTAAACACATGTTATTAATATCATGTGAGTCGTGTATTAATATTTATTGTAATTTATTATTTTCAATTTAAGTGTATATCATGTTTAAAGTTTAATTATCTTTTTCAACATTTAATTTATAAAATATCAATAAACAATAAATAATAAAGTATAAAAAGTATATTTTATCATTTTAAATATAATTCTAAAAAATAATAAAGCTATAATATATATAAAAAAATAATCTGAATAATATAAAAATTTTTTACAAGATAAATTCATGATATTATTAAATTTAACCTAAATTTCACAGCATCAAATGTTTCTGTTGAAGAGTGGGTTTAAAAAAATCTATCAAAATAAAATTTGTAAAGAATGTAAAGCTTCAAGAACATTTGTTATGAATTTCTGAAAATTTTCCGGTTTTTTTTGATTTTTTATATAATATTTTAACATATTTTTATCACATCCCCATTATATGATATTAAATTTTTTTTGCTTGATTTAATAACAAAATTGATATTCGGAATCAATATTCAATTTCCTTCATTTTTTAGTGAATTGTAAAAATATTTTAATCAAAAAATTCAATTTGAGAAATTATATAAATGGAAAATTAAAACAAAAATCATAAAAATTTTAATGAAATAAAATCATGCAAAAAATAAACACAAATTTTTTTCAAAGTTGCAATTTATTCTTTAACCGCTTTTTCTAACCTAAAGGTTTAGGATATCGAGTTTTTTATCCTTTTTAGTGGTAGTATGTTGCAACCATATAGTATAATTAACATATTAAGTAGAAGGAATTATCTATGAATTAATACTATATAAAACAATGGATCACGTTCAATATTTATTAAATTCAAAATTATAAACTAAATTTATTTAGTTTATAAATATCACATATTACAAAGTTATTTATATTACCAGTAATGTATTTAATTATTTTAAATATACTTATATCATTTTTCAATCCATTTTTTTTCAATTTTAAGTTTTATGTTCTAATTTAATTTAAAAAAAATATTAAAATATCAAAAAAGTAATAAAATATACAGAAATATAACAACGAGTACTGTATAAATTTAGATTTTTTTACTTTATTTTGTGTCTAAGTTTATGATTTCATAATAAAAAATTACATTTTTTAATTTTCAACATTTGAAAAATGGTAAAATTGAATTGAGAAATTAGAATGGTGTAAAAAAAAATACTTTTTAAAGTCGATTTTATAAATACTAATTATTGTTTTTGTATGTACTTTGTACAATTATCGCCTAAATATATCAACTTGTATGTATTAAAATATCAATAGAGTTACCTACAAAATTCTTTCAGATTGATTTAAAACACACAATAACCCTTATCCTATAAAGCATATTTTTTAACTATGCATCAAACTCTTTTATATTTTGCTGATTGTTCAAAGCATGAGAACATAAAAAAACGACCATAAAGCTGAATAATCCAGTGATAACCATATTACTAACACTTAAAATAATATTTTCGATTGGTTTTGAACCGTAAAATGGACATAATATCAGAATATAGACTATATAAATATATAAAAAGCTGATACATGTAAATATCAGCCTAATATAGTATTTTTGCATATTGTTCATTTAAAGGGCAAATAATAAATTTAAGTAAAGAGGATTATAATTGATCAATAATATTTTGCAATGATATAACCTTTTCTTGCTTAATCACATTTTATTTATGTGATTAAAAATTTTTGGAATCATCAAAAAAAATCAATCCAATATTTCTGTCATTTCTTTGATACATGTATATTTAAATTTTTTTTGTAAACTATTATGTAAAAATATGAGAATATAGATGGTTTTGGACAATAATTTTTTGTTTTCTAATATTATAATTTTAAAACGTACTGTTTACATATCTTTTATTTAAATATTTTTTATCGTTTTTACATTTAAGATTTTTAGCCAGTTTTGGCATATGCAACAGTATGTTATGAAAATAGTAAAATTATTATTTTTTTAGATTTATGCATGAAAAATTTTTTATATTTTAATTATTTAAATAATATCAACACTTTATGTGATATTTTATAGTTCAACAGCTAAAAATTATTAAACCACTTTTAGTTTTTTTATTTTCAATAACCATTAATTCAAGTCGTAAACTCGTCCTGATAATTTTTTAGACTTTTAATGTGTTTTAATTTAAGATTTTTTCTAGGATTAAACAAAGATAAAATCAGACGATTTTAAAGTTTCTAACATTTCTTTAGTGATAGATAGCAAAATTAATTTTTATAAAGTAGCGAAAACCCAAAATTACATAGATTTAAAAACAGAATATATCAAAAAATTCATATATCAAGAATATCATTATAATACATATTTGATTTATCTATTTTTTTTATCATGGATAATTAATAGTAATTTTCTAAATTTAAACATCATAGAAATGTTTTTTTAAAAATCATATATTATCTTATTTGATTTATTAAAATACCTAAATAAATTATTATTGTTGACATTTTTATGAAAATATTGACCATTTAATTGAGATAGTACAAAAACGATTTCTTTCATCATGAAAATTCAAAATCAAGTTATAATTTTTTTTATCTAAATAATGAACATTTTCTTGAAAATCAAATAAATTTGAACGATTATTATTTTCATTAAATCATATGTATGTTTTTTTTGTTAGAAAACATCGTATTGTTATGTATCTTCTTTATGGAATTTTATATAAAACGATAAATTGAATTATAAAATTTTTTATTAATATTTTATTAAACGCAAATTTTTATATCTAGATGTCATTTAATATCGCAAATATAGAACTATATGGTATAGGACTTGTCTAGTGACGATAAACGCAATAAATTAAATAAACATACAGAATAAAAATTATAATAATTATTTGTGCGTAAATTTTAAAAATAAATGTTTAAAATACAGTTTAAAACTTTATTGTAAAAATAATTTGTAGCATTATTTAAATGAATAATAAATTTAACTTACTAATTTTGCTTATATAATATTTTATATCACATATAGAAGGTCGGCAAGTTATATTTAAATATTTTAATACTATTTTTAAATTTCTTTACAAATTTCCTCTAATTTATCAATTCCCATATAATCTGCTATTGACAAATAAATATTTGTTTTAGCATACATCTTTACGTCATAATCATCTAAAATGCTCTCCATTTTTTCACAATCTAGAACATTTTTTTGCAATTTTTCCATTAAACTGTCAAAATCTGATGTAAAAATCGAAAATTTTTTTTTAAAATTAATTTCATTCCTTTCAATTCGCAATAAAATTATTTTAAGCTTTTCAATTTCTTCTTTATTACATATAAAATCACCAGAGATACTTGACAGGTTTTTTTTTAATTTTAGGGAATCATTAATTTTCTGCATTTTTTTTATTCTCATTTTTATAAAAGTTACTATTTTATCCATTTTCGACTTTTAAATTGGTCTATACTATTTGGGTAGGGTTAAAATTATTAAAATATATGAATAAAATAATATATGATTAAATTCACAAACTTTTAACTGATCATCCTTCAATAAACAATATATATTTTTTATTGAAAAAACATTGTTTAGCTTGTTAAACAAAAAATATTTTTTTCTATTTTTCTTGTTTTAACTAGAGGAACTACATTAGTTGCTACCGAATTGTGCCTTTAGCTGTGAAAGATAAATCATGTTAAAAAAAATTTACATTAATTAAAACTATATTTTTCTATTTAAAATCATTAAAATTCAGGCTTTATTGTCAGAAAAAACATATTATGTCACTATTTAAATTTAACTAAATACGTATATCTACTACAAAGACCTCATCGTTAACATAACATTTTAGTTCGTACAATTCTTGCGTTATGTTTAGAATAGCCATATTCAATTATGATAAAATATTTTTATGATACTTAGTATAATTGAAAATCTTAAATCGATAGCTGCTACAAATGAATAAACAAAAAAAATTTAATAATTTTAAAAACAATTTTTGAAAAAAATTTATATAATTTAAATATTTAAGAAGAGCCAAACACTTAGATAAAAGCCACTAGAATTCGCTGTCGATATTTTAAATAAAAATTTTGTCAATTTAAAATGATTTTTGCATACATTGTAAAAGTTTGGCATCTTTTTTATATTTGCTGCAGTAGTAACAAATATATTTTATTACAAATTTAGAATATTTGATTTATTTCGTGATAATTGAAAATTTTAGTTAAAATTTTTCAAATGCTTTTAAAAAAGATAAGACTTAATCATGAAAAGAATTTTTTAAACTAGCTATAATCAACCAAAAAAAGCATTTTGAAAAATGAAAATTTAAAAATCTAAAATTTAAATTAATTGACTAATTAATTGAAATCCAATTATTCTCATAATTTAAAGCATATTATAATTTATACTAGCACATCATTATAGCATCTATTTTTGAAAAAGAATAATTAACAGCGAACAACGAAATGTTTTCATATCCATTAACTCTAATTTCTACAATAAAATCCGCAACAAATGCAATAATATAAAATTTCAAGTTCTAGATTTCTGAAATTCGCCAAAATCACGCAATTAAAGATCAAATATGTTTTAGGAGCAGTTATCTTAATGCCGTATAGAGTTTTGAGGTTGCTTTATAGTCTATTTTTGTGATTTGGTTGAGTAATACGAAAGAAAAAGCATATAAGTGTGTCGAAACAATATTTCTCTATAATCCAACAAATAAATATATATTAGAAAAAAAATTACCAAAAAAATGAGCATGCCAAGAAAGAAACGAACATACAAAAATCTACAAACTAAAAAAAGTTAGTATCCACAAACTGAACAAAAGAATAACCATGAAATTTCTATTTGCTCTTAATTATTTATTTATTCATATTAATAATAAAGGTTTACAACCACTATGGAAGAACGACAAAATGTCTTGTAAATTAATTGTGTGCGCTTATTAAATTTATCAACGTTGTTCTATCAAGAATTAGCATTTATATCTTCTAAATGGTTTTTATGTCGGTTTTGATGTAGTCTTTCTGTTTTAACCCTACTTGTTTATATTTATTTTAATGTAGCATATTTTAAAGACAAAAAAACATTTTATTTGGTAAATGCACCGCTACATGTTCTAATTGTTTGTTTTATTTCTATTTTTTAAAAAAAAATTCTATCGAAATTTAGCCAATATATACCATTTTAAATGCATTGAACAGATTTTATGGTTTTTATAGCATATAGATCATAAAAAAACGATATTATGCAAGTTTAAGAGGCTTTTTGATTGTTTTACATCAATAAATTTTTAAAATTGTAGATATACTGAAAAAATATTTCTCTTTTGTAAAAAGAAGATAATAATTAAATAACTGTTCAAATTAATGTAATGATTCATAAAAGATTTAGGCAGCTTATATAAATTGGATTGAATTTTTTTTATTTATTTACTTTTATACTACTCCCATAAATTTTTATTTCGAATTAATTTTTTTTGGTGTCGAAAATTGTAATATTTGTCGATTTTCGCAAAATCAACCACAAATTTAAACACTTAAAAATTTTTTTGAATTTTTTTCTTTCCTAAATATACATTGTTTATGCTGTATTATGTATTTTATTTTTACTGAAAACACATTCAATTAATATGTATGCAAATAGGTTGATTATATGATACCATTTTTATGTGTAACGGAATTTAATAGAAATGGCAATATATAACATGATTGCTATTAAAATACTACAATTTGGATAAACAGCTCTAAAATTTCATTTTACAATGTTATTAATATCATATAAACAAAAATGTAGTAAATTCAAATCAACAATAATCTATAAAAAATTTTTCTTGTTGTAAAACTGTGATAATAAATATCACAAATATTTTATAATTCTAATTAAAACATTATTCTTAAATCTTTGCTTTTATCATTTCTAAATAAGTATAAATTATAAAGTAAAAATGAATTTTTTGTTTTGTTTAAATTTCAATAAATTAGTATAGATAAAAACCAATTTAAAATATTTCCGAATTGACATTTTGTGATTTCTTTGTAAATAAGAAAAATTACATAAAGTTATTTCAACAAAAGAGAAAAAAAATGGGCATGGTAATAGTAAAGTATGAATAGTAGTAGTAATGGTAGTATGAATACTAGTAGTAATATCTATGGCGAAAAAAGACAATTTAACCACTATAACAATAAATCTAAAAACAGAAATAATTATAACATATTAGAATTTTACTTTAAAACAAATAGTTTTCCATCTTTACGGTACAAAAAAATTTAAAGATTTAGTTTTTTAAAAAAATACTCGATCAAATGAATTTAATATATGTTTTTAAACAAATCGCAGATAATAATGTCAAAAATTATACTAAATTATTTAAATTTTGCTCATCGGATACAAATATTATCAAATTTATCTTAAAAAAAATTAAAATTAGTTGGCGCCTTTTTCGGGTTGCCGCTGTCATTGTGAAAATCGATAAAAAGAATTTTTCGGAAAGACAAAATCTATGCATAAAATTTTACTATATCATTTTACAGCCTTTATATCACATTATTTTTTTATTCTTTCAACCAGTTGTTTCATATAATTATTAATATTTTGCATAGGTCTCATAAAAATCTCAAAATTTCGTATAAATATATCCAATGCTTAAATTTATATTTATATATCAAATATGAGAAAACCGATTTGATATAAAATTTTAGTTTTTAAATAATGTTAGCTGAAAAAATTCGAAAGTATAATATGTTTTTTTCAAATCAAATTGCGCAAAACCCATCTATTTTTCTTTTTAAAAACTGCTCTTGATTGTTTTATTATAAAAAAATAACCTTAGAATTGAAAATATAAGTATGAAGCAGATGAACACAAAAATTTTCTTTTTATGCAAAGTTATATGTGCAAACCATGTAATTCACAATAAATTTTAAGTTACGACAAATTCAAGCGGTTATAGTTTGAATATGCGGCCTTTGTTTCAAGACTAAATTTTTTATTTAAATTTCTTTTTGACATTTAAATAAATATCTGTCAGTATAAATAGTTTTTTACAGCAATTTGAAACCAATTAAAACTGCAATTAATCGACAAATTGTAAATAAATGCTAAAATTAAATGTTTAAATAAGAATTTCTTCTTAAAATCACTTAAAACTTTATAAAACTAAACCCAAAGTGTAAATCAATTCTAAAAAATAACTTTTCATTTAATTTTTCATTGGAAAATCGTATTACTTAGCTGAATTTGACTAAACAACAGTATTAAAGAAAAAAATCTTAACATGCACATGAATATGTTTTTTGCGCAGAATATTAAATATTATTATAGACCACTTGTTTCTGATAAGAGATAAATTAGCTTCAAAAAAAATATGTAGGGGCCACTAAAATCAATCAAAAGATTTTAAGGGATTGACCGGTCAAAAAAATAATTCTAAAACACTAACATAACTCTAAACATCACATAATAATATAATGGAAATCATAAGATCAGCGCCTTATTAAATAACTGAAAAAAAGCGATTCTAAAAAAATAATATATTTTTGACTATTTTTGAAACAGTCTAATATTTTAAAAAAGGCTCAAATGGTATGATTTCTCTTTAGAGCTATTTTTGTGCTAACAAGTGTATATTTTAGTTTTTTTCCTTTACTTGTTATACCACCTATAAAATTGTATTGCATTATTATATTTCTAAAAACTATTATAGTTTATCATAATAATCATTATAAAAAGATTGAGAAATTATCGAATTAACTATTATATTCCAAGATGAACAAATCAAGTTTCAAAAATACAAATATATGCTTTAATAAAAATACTAAATACAAAATTCAGCAAAACACGTATTAATATATTTTTAAAAAACGGTTAATCGTGAATTTTTTTAAAAATATAAAAATATCAAGATATATCTATTCGTTTATAGATCAATTTTATATTTTCTATTTCAAAAAATTTATTCATTTTAAAATTTTTTAGATATATCATTTTAGTAGCAACAAATGATCTCTGTTGCTAAATTAAATCGCATTTATAGCGGATTAAATATTTTAAACATACAATTATATGGTCATTTTGTATTTTTTTTATAAGTTTTGTTTTTCATTTCCTTAAGTAAATACAATTTTTTTAAGAACTATTGATTTTAAATTTTTGAGCTCATGTAAATAAATACTTCACTGGCAATTATATTTTTATAATATTATCAGCCTATAAACTATATTCGAAAAAGAATATTACATAGTGTGGTAAATAAATAATTATTCATTTCGAATTTTTATTGTAAAAATGTACAATATTTTTATTTTGGTCATTATTAGGATAATGCTTGCCTTCTCAAAAAAGCTCAAAAAAAAATCTAGTCATTTATTTGCTACACGTGTAAACCTTCTTAAGCTATTCACTAATGAGATATTTTATCTGTATTTTATAAAGTTATTTCTAAACTACTAAAATTTCAGCATCACTTAATGATATCTTTATCGAAAAGAATTTATTTTTTATGGAACAAATTTTAAGATTAGCAGTAAAAGATTCTTTGATAGTATCTTATGACACAATTATTTATTAACATAATATATACTCTTTAAAGTTGTTTTGATGTTTCTAAAATTTTTTGAAAATTTATATTAAACCATATTTTTTAAAAAATGTACGAATTTCGTTGTGAGACAAATATTCATCTATTTTATGCTTGAATCACTTTTTATATATTATATTAAATGCACATTTTAAATTTTATTTTTTTAGTATGATATTTTTTTGGCATTTTTTAATGAGTTCATTTTAATATCATGTTTCTTAAAAAATATATATTGTAGAATATTTAAGATAATTTGTAAAATAATCACACTTATTATTTGCGAAAATATACGGTTTTAGAATTTGATTTTTTTTCTATATGAATAACCATGTTTCGTTGTAATGGTTCTTAAATATCATTTTTTTTAAAAAAACTCACATTTTTACTTTTACCATAGACTCGGCTATTAATCTTGAAAGCGTAGTTAAAATTTTTTGAACCATGTAGAGTTAGAATATATCCTCAATAATTGTGTTTTAAGGATCATCAGATAATATTAAATGCATTTTATGCATTTTTCGTTTCTTTGTATCTAGTGTTGTTTTTACAGTGATCATATTTTTAAAAATATTGTCGTCAAACTCGAAATTTTTTCAAACTTTATTTAATCAAAATATTTTTTTATTAAATTGTTAAAAAAATTTAAAAATTACAACAAAATGTCCGATGAAATTATTGTAAAGGCGTAATTAGCTGTTGTATACTATTTTTTATTTTACTTGGGGCTGAAAACTTGTCATATTATAATTTGTGTTTTTAAACAATTTTAGTGATATATTTATCTCTTTCTGTGTTTTGTTCCAATGTATCGCAAAAAAAAATAGAAAAAGGTTCATTTTCCGAGTATAGTTATATTATATCGTTTTTGGTTATTTTATACGATTTTTTAATTTATTATGGATATTTACCACCATATTGAAAATTTGTTTTATACACTTTAGAAAGTATATTAACTTCTCAATTTGATTTGTTTCTGATTCTCAGCAAACATTAAAATTAATGGAATAAAACAAATATATATCAATAATTTGTCTATCTTAATATGCACCTTTAATTCAACTATGATTTTCAAATTTTAAATGCGCTTTGCAAAAACGACACGATTGCTATTTTATTTTACGAATTTAATTTTTTATTCGATAAAATTGGGATATAGATAATAAGTTTCTTTCAGTTTCCAAACGCAAAAATACTTTCTATAATAAGAAACTCAATCTTATAGTCGCATAATTTTTTTGGCTACTTTAGAAAAAAACTCGAAAATGCTTTATTGACTTTCTAAAAACAACTGACTCTTATCAGCATTCGACATATTTACAATCAAGTTATCCTATCATTTTACCATAATTATATAAATTTTCAGCTTTAATACTATTTTATAGAAATTTTTTTAAAAAAAACAATAATGATGTTATATTAAATGAATTATTTCACTCAATCGCAAATATTACAGTTGACAATAACGTTTTTTTGTGTTCTTCAAATTGACCACGTGAACTTGCTATAAAGTGTCTGTTTGTATAGTTTGGATTTTTTTTCTTGAAAAAATATACTTTTTTAATAAATTTGATAATTTAAAAAAAGATTGTGCCCATTATGTCATGAATTAGTATAAAGGATAATTGTTTGGAAATAAAGTATTTTTTAAATAATTTTTGAAATAGTTCAAATAACATTTTACCACCTGTTATTCTGGAATAAACCTTTTAGTTTTTTTAACGAGATCAATTGTATTCATTTTTTGACATATCAATTTTTTTAGTTCGGTAATCTGGTGATTTGTTGCTTTATATTGACACAAATTTGAAATATTAATATATAAATAGTCTAGACTGCATTATAAAAACCTAGAATTAAAAAAAAATCATACATCAAGCATCATTATTATATTGACTAATGTTAAGTTCGTTCATAAATATCAAAAATGTATTACAATGTTGTTACACAATTTTTTGGTTGTAATTTATGATAAAGTAATACATGATTACAAATTATATGTTCATTTTGCGATGGACAATGCAAGAAGCTTATTGTTTTTTTTTATCAAAACAAGAATATTGAAAAAAAATTTAAAAAAAATTGTTTTTTATATATTAAATAAAAACATACCATCTTAAATTTTTTAGATTGCTTTAAGAAGTTCATCTATTATCACTATTTTTTGAATTATATTTTTCATATACCAAAAAAAAATTCAAATATTGAAACAATGAATTTTGTAATGAAGTTGAGAAAACCATAGACATGTGGAACGTACAGATAATTTAAATAAAGGATATTGTTGTAAATAAAAGAAGTTTATAATTTTTTTGATTATATAGAAAAAATCTTATCTCTTTTGTAGCAATCTTTTACAGCAACTTAACTGGTAGACTGTAAAACATTAAAAATATCAAAAACAAAAAACTTGTCTCAATTACTACAATGCAACATTATATTAACAATTAAATAAATAAAATAGTCATGAAATGTTTAATTATTTCATTAATCAAATAAAATAAAATATAAAATAAGTTGAAATAAATATTATAAAGAGAAATATTACAATTAGTCATTCAAAACGTCTATTATTTCAACTCAATATCAACACATAGATATATTTTGATTAAAATTTGAATTAGTGAAATTAATATTAATCTTTTATTATACAAAATAAGTGCGTTAATAATCATGGTAAAGGAAATTTTTTTATTTATTTTAAGACAAAAAAACAGAAATAAAATAATGTAGACTCAAAAAAGATGAAAATATAATATTTAACTTATAAACAAAGGTATATAAACAACAAAAGCAACAAAATATGATAAAAGAAAGATGAAAAAGACAGATCATAAAAGATCAATAAAAAATTGAAAAAGGTTAAAAAATAGTATAAAGTGTGCTTACTGAAAAGAAAGACCCATAGAGATTTCATATAACAAGATAAATATCGATTATAAAAAGAATATTAACTAAAGGTGTACTTAAGCAGCAAAACAGATAAAAATATGAAAAAATTAATTATTTGAAAAAAATATTGAATCAAATGAAAATATATCTATAACCAAGTGATAGAAACAAAAAATATAAATTTAAAAGTATAATAATATAAATTGTATGTAATTTTTATCCTGAGATAAAAAAATGGGTTTTTGTAATTTTGATTACCTTTGTTAAATAAAATAACGAATTATATGACCAAGATAGGAAATTATTGACAAAACAATTAAAAAGACATGCTATACTTGTTTTTTTTTGCAATTTTGTGGGATAAATTTGTAAAAGATTACTTGTTCCTGCCTTCGATCCTGTTAAACTGACAACAGGTATTGGAATATGAACAACATGCAATAATTTTATCATTGGTTGATATATAAAGAGAAAATGTTGATCATATTGTTTCATGATTTCGAAAAACACCCAAATCACGACTTCTTGTTTTTATAAAAATGTTAATTTCTTTTTATTTATTTTTTGCAGAAATGATGATATCTTCACACTAATGAACATGAAAAAACAAATTAGAAACATTTTTTAGTGCTTAACTGCTATTTTTTAAAAATGCCTATATATTTTCATAAACTATGACGAGTTATTTTATGTAAATACTAGTTATATACCATATGTAAATTTAATTCATGTACTGTAAGTTATTGATCAGCATCTAATAGAAAATCGTAAATATAAAGAGTACAGAAATAAAATCATTGTTAACATGTATTATTAATAGGAGTTTAAATAACTCGGGTTGTCCGTTTGTTTCCTTATTTGGTCAACAATTCTTTTTCCTTTCTCTTTCACTTTTTTAAGAATGCTTGGGATTCAAATGTTTATTTAAAAAAGTAAATTTGACAATGAGTGGTGTAATGATAAACTTGTGATTGAGCGGTAACATTTTAAAAACATATAATGTCGCCGGAATATTTACCACAAGCATATTCTAATTTTATTTTTTACAATTACAGATTTTACTTATTTTATAAATTTTAGAACATTAATTTGTTGTAATTTTGTTTTTAATTTTTCGAAAAACATTTAATATATGATTATGCCTTTTATTTTGCATTTTTTACGATTTTTATGTTCCAGAATGTGAAAATATATAATATTTGTAAATTTAATTATCAATAATGTTTAACTTGGTATTTTTATTAAATTAAAAAAATACTTTTGTATTGATAATTCTTTGATACATACTTGAAAGAAATGGTTACGGATAAATTTAATGTTTAAAACAGCAAGCCTTCACCGATTTGCTTTTGTTCTTCCAAGAGAAAAGCGATCAGAGATTTACACTTATTTGGCACAGGTAGGTTTATCTATAATAAAACCCTATATTTTTGGTGTTTATATTAATGTATCGCTCTAGTTAGACCCTTTGATATTTTTACACCGCATTTATAATATACGCAGTATAATTTTATGTGTATTAGCGCTTCTATCACGTTTTTCCATAAATCGTTAAATTTTTAAATTTAGTTTTTTCCGAATTAAAACAAATACAAAAAAATAATATATAGTGTCTATATCCTCAAATTTTTTTGTTACTTAATTTATTAATTTTTTCAATGTTGGCAAAATGTTATAAAATACTTATATATTATATAAAAAATACAATTTTTATCATATTATTAAGTATTTTTATCTATAGTTGTTTGTTTTTTTAGAAAGTTTTGCTTATATGTGTAAAAGTTATAATTTAACTTATTATTTATTGAATTTGAAACTAAATGTATATTGGAACAACTATAAGACCATAAATATCTAAGTGTTTTTCACAAGTTTAGTATTACAATTTATATTGAAAATTATAAATCCATATACTTATTTAATATGAAAATTTACCACTTTCAGTTGTTGAAAACAATTTATATCCTTAAGTATGCGTTATTTTTCACATAAGTGGACACTGATCCGTTGTATTTTGCTAAATTTATTATATTTCTTTTTAAAGGCTTTGGCAATTAGTTCTATGTTTTTTTAATTGAAAATTACATAATTAAAGATATTCCTTTTTGTAAATATTCATTACTACATGTTTCGTAATTTATAAATTTTCTTTAATGTTGTCTTTGTGCTTATATACATTATGAAGTTTAAAAATGCGCTTTTTGTGTCTAATGATTTATATTGCTTAAAATATTACTACTTGAAAACATTTTATTTTAAAATCTGTCTAAAGCATAATCGCTATCGATTTTTCCATTTAAGTTTTGACATCTTTGCGTTTGGTTAGATTTTATATGTTCAAATTTAAATTATACTTTAGAATATAATAATGTTGCTTTTTATGTTTAAACCATTTTCTTATTGTTGTTTGTAATCTTTTTTTTTATTTTTGTGTTGTTTAAAATTTTTCTAAATCTATCTATTACAAAATTTTTATCAGATATTGGCTATTTCCTTAAATCAAGTTATATAATATATAAAGCTCTTGGTTGTGATGTGATTGCGCACAATCTGAAGATTCTTGAGAATTATTAAAAGACTTTTTGCTAGACATGTTTATTTACATCATAAATAAAGCTTTTTATAGCTTACATAAAACAGTTTGTTTTATGTTTTAAAACAAACTCATCAACTGTATTTTATAACTATAAGGTAGATAAAACACATGATAGCACCTGTAACCATTATTATGTTTCATAACCGAAACGAGATAACAATAATGAAACAAAACATTATTAAATGTAATATGGCAGTATCGAGGCAGTAATATTATGTACCAACACTTTTCATTCTAGCAAATAATATTTTTTGTTTCCAATGATGTAATGAACTTTTTTCAAAATAATACTATTATTTTATTAATTCGCGTTTTG
>AFBI03000012.1:398936-434991 GCA_000230595.3 Edhazardia aedis USNM 41457 | reverse complement strand
CTTTTTCCTTTCTCTTTCACTTTTTTAAGAATGCTTGGGATTCAAATGTTTATTTAAAAAAGTGAATTTGACAATGATTGCTGTAATGATAAACTTGTGATTGAGCGGTATAATTTTAAAAACATATAATGTAGCCAAAATATTTACCACAAGCGCATTCCAATTTTATTTTTTACAATTACACATTTTACTTATTTTATAAATTTTAGAACATTAATTTGTTGCAATATTAGTTCTATATTTTTCGAAAAACATTTATTATATGATTATGTCTTTTTATATTGCATTTTTTACGATTTTTATGTTCCAGAATGTGGAAATATATACAATTTGTAAATTTAATTATCAATAATGCTTAAAACTAGTATTTTTTAATTAAAAAAAATACTTTTTTATTGATAATTATTTGATACTAACTTGAAAGAAATGGTTACGGATAAATTTAATGTTTAAAACAGCAAGCCTTCACCGATTTGCTTTTGTTCTTCCAAGAGAAAAGCGATCAGAGATTTACACTTATTTGGTACAGGTAGGTTTATCTATAATAAACCCCTACATTTTTGGTGTTTATATTAATGTATCGCTCTAATTAGACCCTTTGATATTTTTACACCGTATTTATAATATACGCAGTATAATTTTATGTGTGTTAGCGCTTCTATCACGTTTTTCCATAAATCGTTAAATCTTTTAAATTTAGTTTTTTCCAAAGTAAAACAAATACAAAAAAAATTATGTATAGTGTCTATATCCTCAAATTTTTTTGTTACTTAATTTATTAATTTTTTCAATGTTGGCAAAATGTTATAAAATGCCTTTATATTATATAAAAAATACAATTTTTATCATATTATTCAATATTTTTATCTATTGTTGTTTGTTTTTTGTTTTTTTAGAAAGTTTTGCTTATATGAGTAAAAGTTATAATTTAACTTATTATTTATTGAATTTAAAATTAAATGTATATTGGAACAACTATAAGACCATAAATATCCAAGTTTTTTTCACAAATTTAGTATTACAATTTAAATTGAAAATTATTAATCCATATACTTATTTAATATGAAAATTTACCACTTTCAGTGGTATCAAACAATTTATATGCTTAAGTATGCGTTATTTTTCACATAATTGCATACTGATTCGTTGTATTTTGCTAAATTTATTATATTTCTTTTTAAAGGCTTTGACAATTATCTCTATGTTTTTTTAATTGAAAATTACATAATTAAAGATATTCTTTTTTTGTAAATATTCATTACTACATGTTTCGTAATTTATAAATTTTCTTTAATGTTGTCTTTGTGCTTATATTCATTAAGAAATTTATAAATACGCTTTTTGTCTCTAATACTTTATATTGCTTAAAGTATTACTAATTAAAAACATTTTATTTTAAAATCTGTCTAAAGCATAATCGCTATCGATTTTTCCATTTAAGTTTTGACAACTTTGCGTTTGGTTAGATTTTATATGTTTAAATTTAAATTATACTTTAGAATATAATAATGTTCCTTTTTATATTTAAACCATTTTCTTATTGTTGTTTGTAATCTTTTTTTTATTTTTGTGTTGTTTAAAAATTTTCTATATCTATCTATTACAAAATTTTTATCATATATTTGCTATTTCCTTAAATCAAGTTATCTAATATATAAAGCTCTTGGTTTTGATGTGATTGCGCACAATCTTAAGATTCTTGAGAACTATTAAAAGACTTCTTGCTAGAAATGTTTATTTACATCATAAAGCTTGGTATAGCTTACATAAAACAGATTGTTTTATGTTTTAAAACAAACACATCAACAATGTTTTATAACTATAAGGTAGATAAAACACATGATAGCACTGTAACCATTATTATGTTTCATAACCGAAACGAGATAACAATAATGAAGCAAAACATTATTAAATGTAATATGGCAGTATCGAAGCAGTAATATTATGTACCAACACTTTTCATTCTAGCAAATAATATTTTTTTCCAATGATTTAATGAATTTTTTATAAAAAATACTATTGTTTTATTAATTCGCGTTTTTTCTAGGTTATTTGACGCATCATATTGTTAATAACGAGCTCAAGTTTTTATGCATCATTATATGAGGGTTTTTTTAATTTTTTAAAAAATATAAAGTTATACAATATTTGTAATTTTATTAATCCTTTTTTATTTTCTTTTTAAACAACTTTATAATATATTATTTACTTCGTTTCATTCTCTAATCCTTTTTGTAAAGATAAAAGAATCGAACCGGACGATTTATATATTCTATTGTTTATATACATAATTATTTAAATTTTTTTCTTTTAAAAAAGTAGTTTTACTGTGAATCGTTATTTTTTTTGCGCAACTATATACCTGCAGTTAGAGCACTAATTAAATCAAGGTCAATCCTTTTTTTAAAATTTTTCGCGTTTATAAATTAGATGTTACTTTTTAAATATTTTTATAAACTAAATTTCTGGGGCAGATTTGATTCTGTGGGTCGTTGATATTTTCTATATTTGTTGCTTTTTTTGACTCGATTGTTGTCTGATTTATCAATCTTTAATCTACTTTTCTAAAAGTAAACAATTTGAGAATTTTTTACTATCTTGTTTGAACTTTAACTTACTATTATATTTCTGTTATGAATGATCATATAAAATTTTTTCACACTATCTGATATTTATGCGTCAAATAAGTGGTTTTTCTCGGTTATCACAATTTTAAAACATTTTTAGTGATGATAAAAGCACAAAAAAATTATATAAATATCTTGCGAAAAATTGTTTATAAACAAATTTTAAATATAAAAAATTCAGTTTAATATATTGAATCAACAAACTGCAAATGTTTTTTTTTTAATAAAATTAGTTTATAGCAATCACTTTAGTGTTAGATACATGCCATATATATAAAAATTGCATTTTATATCTTTTATGTTATTTTTTCTATTCCACATTTTTTAGATAGATTGGTTAATCGATTTATATCTTTTCAATTTACTTTTTTATAAAAATTTTTTGTATCTTCAACAATTAATAAATTATGGTTTCCTAATTTGAAAGGTTAAAGCACATCATCTAAATAATTGATTTTTTATTTCATATTCGATTAACAAAAAATGAAATTTGTTTCTTTTATTTGATATAGATTGATAAAATGCAAATAAGAAAGAAAATTTTGATATACTTATTCTATAAAAACAAAGTTATATATGAAAATAATAAAAATAAATAATTCGAATAAAAAACCTTATAATTAGTAGTGGGGTTTTTATGGCTTTTTATAATTTTTTTTACGTATTTAAATAATTTTTTCTCCGATAAAATATCATCAACGATTGCACAAATCCTATATCTCATACGATGATAAAACAGATTCAATCCTATAATAAGGTTTTTAAATATAGTCAATTAATAAAATATTGAATTTAATCATTTAACAATATTTTTTATTGTACATGTTATCTCTAAAAGTTTGATTTAATTTTTTTATATTTACAAAATATCTTAAAAATTTTAAATTTTTTCTAAAAATGATTAAAATATTGTTTATATATAATATTTATCATGCTTCATCATTTTTAAAAAAGCCACATATATCAAGTTCTTTTTTTATTGTACATTTAGTTTTATTGAAAGATTTGTTGCAAAAATACTAATAAACTATGTTATACAATCGTTTAATTTTTTATAATATTGTATCAACTTGCACTATATCAGCTGAATATTGCAGTTAAAATAAATAGTGACAGAAGAAGATGTCAATCTTTTTCATACAAAAGAATCCTAAAATGTCTATTACATAAAACTTTCACCCCAAATTAGGATATAAAAATGGAAAAAAGAATCACAATAAAGAAGGAGAACTATACATTGATATATATAGCTCATAAAATATATAAGCAAAGCTTCAAGTACTAATATTAGGAAAATTATAAACAAATCACAAGAAAATGTTATTATTTAATTTGCTTTTAGGGTCATATTAGAAAGTCCCTTTAAATTCCTTAAACGAATGAATTAAAAAAGAATAATGCCAGTATTTTTATTTTACCACATTTCCAGAGGAGTACCTTTTATTTGTATAGATATGATAAAGTTTGTATTTAGTTGTTTTAGTTTTTCTTTAATAGAAGATAAAAAAAATGAACACAATTTTGAATAAAATTGTTCAAGTGTGTTGTTTCAAGTGCAAAAAAATTTTTTTCATTCAAAAATTTAACAAATTTACAACATAATAAATCTATACAGTAAAATATCTGAATTGGTTATTTGGAAGCAACAAAAATTGTTGCTCTTTAAAAATACCTAAGAAGGAAATTTTGTTGTGATAGATGTGTTTTCAAAAAAAAAAATAAATCGTCGCTAAATTATATTTACAATAAACGTGAAGCAATGTCATGCTGAATTAGATATAAAAAAAAACAATCAACACAAAGTAAATATCATATACATAAAATTTCTTAGGGGGATAAGCTTCCAATAAAAATATTGTGTTTTATAATTTATGATATTTTTTGTTATAATCTATAAAAAAATTGAACGATTATATTTAATTTCTTTATCTTCTGACAATTTTTTTTTACTTTTGTATCATATTAATTTTTTTGTGTTTGTGTGTTTGTTTGATAGATTCAAAATAAAAATAGATTATCTTTATAAGTCTTTATTTATTTCAAGATGAATAGTTTGTTAGGTTCAAAAAAAGTTAATTACATCTAAAATAATTTTTAATATACAAATAAATTAAAATTTTAAACCGCTTTATATGTGTTTGATGCTTCATAAATTTACCTATAAATAATAATACTATATTGAATTTTTAATCTTTTATTAATTGCAACTTTCCTGATTCAATTTTTATAAACACGAACTAACTATTGATGTTGAATTCTAAAAAAAAATATTTAAAAAGTAGTTTATTTGAACAAACTTGTTTATTATAGTCCCAATATAGTAAAATAAATTCAAAAAAATTCCAAACAACTAACGTTTCGAGTTTAAAATTTAAATTTTACATTAAAACGGTGTTTAAAGATAATATTTTACATATAGGAATTATGAAATACACAACATTTTGAAAAAATTCGATTCGGTTAAAACTGTGTAAAAGTGTAATTTTTTTACCTACTTAATATATTAAGTAAATTTTTATTGCCACATAATACATAAATATTATTCTGACTACTGGTTTTTATTAATTTAAAAATTCAATGACTGCAACTTTTAGCCTAAAATTTTTTTTCGAGAAGCGTAATAGAAACATTGACAATATATGATTTTAAAGACATTTTTATTCAAAGAGGTTAAAAAAAATGTGTTGTTTGCAAGATAAGAACTATTAGCTTTCATATTATAGTATGTTAATAAACTTAGAAAAGAATTAATTTTTAAACAAGAAAAATATGAAACAATATGTATTTTTTCGTTGTGAATTTTTATTTGAATATTGCATATAGCTATTTAATAAATTATATACTTTTTAAATTTTATTTATAGTAGATTAACAATAAGAGAGGAAATGTAAAATTTATGATGAGAAATCAAAGTCAAAAATTAGATTCGTAATAGCACACACAGATCATAAAATTACGATATAAGCAACATTTTTAAAAGCGTCTATACTCCTTGAAAGGCATAAAAATACATATGTTTGTCGTTGCATAAAACAAATTACTATATATTTTCTCGGTATAGTTACGTTCCTCAATTTTAACTATTAAAAGATGAAATTTTTGAGAAGTAAATTTTAGTTTGTATATTATTGAATAATCAAAATATTATTAAACGTACAAAATCATAAATCATTGTTATTTTTATTTTGCATAAATATCTAGGAAGTAAATCTAATTTTTATGCTAAAACAAAAATCCTATTTTATAGAAAGGCACAAACGAAAAAATATAAATATTTTGAATCTTCTATAGCAAGAAAATTTTTATAGTAGATCAAATATTTTTTTTATCGAAATGCATAGTTTACATATTCTAAGTTTTTTATTATTTTTGTATGAAAAATTACAATTTATATTAAAATTATACACGGTTTAGATATCGATATATTTGTACTATCCAAAAATAAATGATTTAATTAGTATTGTAATAATTATTGATTGGTTTAAAAAATCAAGCAGAAAATCAATAATAAAAATTTTTGCAAATTCATCTATTAATAAATAATATCAGAAATTTAAAAGATTCGATGATTTTTCAAAAATCAATTAACACTATTTATGGAATGAGTGTTTTATTTTTTCATTATGTTGTTAGTTGATAATATTTACTGATTAGGTTGGGTATTTCTTGAAAAATGATGTTTTGTAAATTTTAAATTTGCAATTTATTCTTAACTAACTATAACCAATGACTATATGCTATTTGCATTTAGAGCAGCAAAATAGGTGAAAATTGCAAAAAGATTAGAGTTTTATGTGTTAATAATTAAACATTTAGATACTATAAACATTTCTTACAATTTAAAATTTACATAAATACCTTGTTTTTCTACTTACATAAGCCTGCTTCTACTAATAATAATATTTAAGATTATGCTATTTTTTCCTTAGAAACTTAAAAAAATTAAAAATCTTAATAAGGTCAATAGTGTGATCTTGTTTTTGTTTACTTATTTGAATAATAGACTATATTATTAGTGCAAATACTAATAAAATTATATATCATATTATACTATAATTAAGAAAACTAAAATCAAAAAAAAATTTTTTTTTATTTGCGTTTTAATAAAAATGTAACCAATATTCACAAAAAGTGATTTATGTTTTTAAAAAGTGTTTAAAATAATATTGTTTAACATCAATTTAAATCACATTAACGAATGAAAACTTTTTCTTTCAGATAATGAATTCTAATAAACTGATATATTAATAACTAAAACAACAGTAGTTTGTGCAATAAATCAGTTAATGTTTTTTTAAGGTTCATTTCATTAAGAAATATGGTGTGATAATGTAAAAGGTTATAAAATTACGCTGTGTGTTTATTCAGTTGTGATACTTCACAATGGTGAAAATTTATAAGAATTAAAATAAAATATTCACAAATGATGCCAATTATGGAATTAACTAGAAACCATTAAAATAAAGCATTTTGAGTATTAATATTGAAATGGAAACAAATTTGCAATGATTATCAATTCTATTTGTTGAATTATTTAAAATAGATACTACTTTATCAAAGTCTGAGAATTAAAAAAAAGAAAAAAATATGTAAAAATACAAATAAGTTACATTTTATTAATAAATAATGAATTAAAAAAAATATTTTCTTCACCTTTTTATATTTATAATACTAACAATAATTATAATAATAAATTCATTTACAATGGCAATATTTTAGAAATTATTTTAAAAATAATTAAATTCATTTAAATACGGCATCAATATATTGATTTCTAGTTTCTAATCGGCTTCGATATCTAAAGAAAATAGTTTATGCTCTTTTTTTCTTATCTTGGTGCTTCAATGATTTACTGTATTTTTTATTTAAGTGAAAAAACACATATTGCAAAGTCAAAAATATGAAAAATTAACATTTGTATTATTGTATATACGTCTTTTTAATCTATAAATTATAATGCTACATATCAAAGACAGTTATTTCGGAAAAATTAGAAATCCGAAGATAAAAAACTTGAAATTTCTGATAAAATAAATTATATATAAAAGAGATTGTACACAAGAACCCTACAGATAAATTATAGAGGGGTAACTGAATAAAAGGAAATAATGATAAGTACTTTAATACACGAGAACTATAAATTATTTCTAAATAAAAGCACCAATTTTTATATTTATCAAAATCAGTGAGTATTAAAAATATATTTAACTTCTAATAGCTCTATTATAATTGTAAGTTAAATTATAAATAAAAAAATGTAAAAGATAGAATTATTTAAAACTTTAATTTAAAGCATTGATTCATTAAGTTTATTATTAACCATATTTTTTTTTCTTCAGCCAAAGTATGCATCACTTTAAAAATTATAAACAGTAAATAAAATTTTGAAGAAAATACCTAAAAAAATTAAATGCAACTTAATTTTTAGGAAAACAAAACAAAAAAGTAAAAAAAAATATAATGAAATACATTAATGAAAAAATATTTAGAATTTTATTTTTTATTTTATCATTGCTATAAATAAATTACCACAAAAAAATTTAATCTGTTGTTTTGTTCCCCCAACATAAATTTTAATATTGATCGCAATGTTAAAAACAATACAATAATGGTGAGATGTATATTTAAGCCATATTTCTTATTCCATAAATCCTAACCCATTGTTTTTCTGAACTTAAGGCAAGGCAAATATGATATAAAATTGCATAAAATATAAATTTTTTTTTATAAGAACAATATTTTTAGTTTTTCCCTCCTTCATTATCAATTTTATTAATATCATTTCCTTTTTTAAAAAACCAACTTCGTTTGATTTTTTTGTTATCTTAAAATCCTTTTATTGCATTTTAGTAAATTATTAACAATATATTTTATTTTATCTAAGAGCATTTAGTATTTATTTTTTTCGAAAAAGAAAGTGTATTTTGTTTTATTTTATAAATATTTTTAAGATAAATTTTTAATTTAATAGCAATTATTATTCTGTATGTTTCACAAATTGCATAATTTTATATGGGTTGTTTTGTGTTTATATTTTTTTATCTTATTTTCAGTTTACTTCGTAGAAATGTTAACATAAGCACTTAGCTATGGAGGATTCAGCTGAAAAAGAATAGACCTAATTTACCAGGTCTAAAAAACGTCTAATTAACTGTGTATTAAAAATATAAGAACCAATTTTTTTTGAAATACCAACATTTAAATGTATTTAGATTTTACTTTTATATGCATTACGTTATCCTTGGACATAAAATTTATGATATAATAATTAAAATAAGTTAAATTATAAAACTACAGAAAAAACAAAGATATGAAAAAACTTTACGGACCAACATTAAAAGCTTTATGTTTATATTTTTTTGTGTTACATCATAAATTTTAAACTTATATTTTTATTTCAGGTATTTAAGTTTGCATCTATATATAATTTTGTCCTTATTTTAAAATTTTAACATATTAAATATAAAAAACACTTTAAACACGTATATTAATATTGCCAAAACACGAAATCTTAAAAAACATAGTAAGACAAATTCATTATTTCATTCATAGCATATAAGAGGTATATATAAACAGAAAATGTGAATTTTTGAAAGAAAAAAACTTATAATGGTATTTTATTTAGAAAAATTTGGCATATTTTCTTTTTTCAAATTTTAAACTTAAATAAAAGAATGTATTATGTTAAATTAAAAGTAAAAAAACATAATACATAAAATATTTCTATCGTTTTACTTTGAAGAATAATTTCGTTTTCTTCTAGTTATACTATTATTTCTTTTGTTGATTTCGACCCTTTTAAAATCTAGAATACATTATCAATGTAAAACATAATAGAAAAGAAATATAGTGTATAAAAACTTAGAAGAAAAAAAATATACGTGATTTATTAACATGATCAATTCCTCTTTACACAATTTATAGTTTTTAATTATATGTTAAAATTACAAACTATGTTGATCGCATCACTACAAACACATGTGTTGATGAAAAAGATACTTAGCAGTTTTTAATATAGTAAGTACACGGTTGTTATTGTTTTTCGTTATTTTGATTATATATCATTGATTAATATTATTTACTTTTTAATAAACTTTGATCTGTAATTTTTTTATGAAAAGGTTTATTCAATCTTTTTTTTAGTCGGTTCAATATTTATATTATTGTAAAATATAATTGTTGTGTTTTAATTGTTCATTTATTATTTTTTTAACTAATAGAAAATAGAAAAAATATTTTTTGATGTATAATTTAAACAAACACAACATTTATACATAAATTGATGTTTTTAAAATCGATCAGTGTGCATCAAACAATAATTTTTATAAAAATATTTCGGTCTAAGAAATTACAACCATTTTCAAACTTATAAATTATTTTTTGAGAACCATGAAATATGAATAAAAAGGCATTATTTGATTCAATCTTTTTTTATATAAGATAAAAATTTTAATTCCAAGTTATTTTAATCTGTAAATAATTTTTTTTTGCTGAACTAAAAAATAATAAGAAATTGTTAAGTGTTAATTTGTTTTAATTGATATTAGCTGATTTAAATTAGTAAATTTGTACCTTTATAAAATTTCATCAATTTTCTAATTATATTTTTTGTAAACTTAATATTAGTCAAATATAAATCATTACTATAAATAATAGTAGAATTTAATGGATATATCTAAACTTATGTCTTTTATTTATATTTCAGGCTTAATAACAGAGATTAAAAAATAATATGCTATTTTTTATTTTATTTTTTATGATTTATGTTGTCGATTGTAATAATTGAAACACTTATATAATGTTTTTTTGTAAAAAAAAGAAAATCAAAATTAGCCTCTATTTTTCTTCAAAATACATGATTAATGAATTTTTCTACGCATATGTGTGATAGACTTTATACTTGATGGTATTATAAAAACAATTAAATTACACTAAACGTAAAATAAAATAGCCTTCTGCATAATAAATCTGATTAAAAATGAAATAAATCAATTTCTAAATTATAAAATTATATTATAAGAAATTCTTTAATATTGAAATTAAACAAAAATCTTTATGTAAATTAAAACGTTTTACGGTCTTGCTTTTTTTTTTCTTCAAACTTGAACTTTTTAAAAATAAATACTAATAAGAAGCGCTATCTTGAGTAGTGACATTTGAATATAAGCAAACATAATATAAATGTTCGATTACTCATATAATTTAATATCCTGTTTTTTCATTAAAGAATATCGGAATTATTTATTCTTTTATCAAACTAAAATTACACACAAGAAAATTTTTCAATTTCTTTTAATTGTGTGATACATAGCGCATTTTTTTTTGTGAACCACTTAATGATTCATATGTTGCTAGGATGGTATGAATGAGAGTGTTTGGAAAATATTTTATATTAGGGTTTTAGAGTTCCTTTTCCCGTCAAGAAAATTGACTTATATGTTATTAATTATGTATATTTAGATTCTCTATCCATCTATATATGTTTAATTGCACATACCTATATAATTTTAGCTTGTGTTCGACAAGCAAAAATTTTATAATTTGATCATACTTAATCTTGACCAGAAAAGGGTAGATTCATTCCACTGAAGGTGATTGAATTTGAGACGAAGTACCTTTGACATGCGATCGAACACCAATTTGTTTTCGCATATCACGGTTTTTGATGTTGGAATCTACAACGATCATCTTCCACCTATAATTTTTAATTTTTTGGTCATATGCATATTTATTTTAGTAACATCATTAAAATTTCATAAGCCTATTTCAGAACATAATAATATGTTTAGTCTAATTTTTGCTGATTTTTTTTGCTTAAATATATATGGATGTTATATTTTAAAAAATATACTTTCGGAAATAATAAAACATTATTTTATTAATAAACATCAGATTTTTATTAATCCTTTTAAAAAAATATTATTATACAATCAAAAAATATTTTTTTTATAGTTTTTACATTTTATAGCATACAATATCATGTTTGTATGCAAATTTATAGCATGATATTAAAATTTCATAAAAAACAATTACAGATTGTTGTATTTTATAATTTATATGATTCAATATTGAAATAAAAGATATTTTTTATTTGTAAATTAAAAAATGCTATTTGAATAGAACTACAAAAACTTATAAGATACCCACCACAACAAGAGAAGGGAAAAAAAGTAAGAGCGGCAATCGATTAAAGAGAGCAAATTATGATGATTTACACTTTAGTTTTTTAAAAAACATTGTATAAACAATTCTTTTAACACCACATCAACTAATATAAAAAAACAAACTTCTTTGTATGAAGACTAGCTGTGTCAGATGAGTATCATCACTTCGAAATACGAAAAATATATTTGTTTCTTTTAGTAACCATATTTTTAACTATAGATTGATAGCTATTCATTGTTTTTGTAAATAACAATTTCTCGAATTTATCAAGTGTTATTGGCTCAGATTTTGAATACGAAAGTGAATTTATCGCTTATCGAAAATTAAAATTTTCATAATTAAATAACAACTGGTATTCGTGTTTTTTGGTGTCCTAAATTTTAAGCAATTTCTTTGGCAAAAACATGTTTTGCAGAATTGTAAAAATCTCTAAATTACAATTTAAAAATATTAAAACTATTTTTCATGTTTTTTTTACGTTAACACATTCACGACAAGTATATTCTAAAACTTTAAAATTCGATGTATTCTTGCGCAACAATCATGATGTTTAATATTGTTATGCAATATTCAAAAATTCCTTAATTTATATTTAGAAGTTTTGGGTATATCAATTTCGTTAAAAATCACTTTTTTGTTTATTAATTGTTATTATATTAAATTATTTGGCATTAAAATTGTTTAATTTAATCTATAAAATCATGTTATATATTTTACTGATTCGAAGAACTCAAATAGAGAATTTCTTTCCTCGTAACAACAAGAAAATATTTGAATAATAAAAGTTTATAATTTTAATATATATTGAAAATAATAAACTTATCGAAAAGCAATTCATTGTCACATCCAACAAATATTGTCTTATACATTGTTTAACAAAAATATTAAAAATTTTTTATTCTTATTCTATGTGTATTAAAATACTGCTACAAAGCTTGTTTTTTAAATAAGACTATCAATTTTATAAATTATTTAATATTTTTTTGTGCAAGTTTATTCTTTATTTTTTAAAATCATATTAGTAAAATTGATTTGTTTTTGCATTGGTCCGCAACATAAAATTTCAAATGTTTTGTAAAGAACTTATTCTGAAAAAAATACCAACTTACACAAAATAAGCATTAGGAAATTAAAAATAAAACTAAATACAATTTTAAAAGATCGTACTTGTTTTTAATTATAAAAAATAACAAATAATTCAGATCGAAAAGTTTTTCTATGCTTTTTTTTGAAAAATTGTATTTTCTTCCGTATTTTGTTTCACAATGAGATATTATCGAGCTCTTAATCTTTTTGAAACGATTATTTTAAAGGCGCTAGAGACTAGTTTTATTTTTCCAATTAAATAAGTTGGATGACAAAAAAATTGGCATTATGTGAAAAAATTTTGCAAGCTTATAAAAATTATGATTAATAAATAAACCTACTTTAGATACTAAAAGTACTTTAAAAAGCACATCACAACATCACGGGGAGAATTCTTAACAGCTAAAATTTTGCAACAAGATTCAAAGAAAAATTACCACTATTTCAGTTATCCATTGTTGGTATAAAAATGCGTAAATTTTTAAATTGAAGAAAAGATTTGATATAATAAAGATACACCTTAGCATTAACAAATTAGATTTAAGACCAATAATACATCTGACACAATTTTTGTGTTTTTAGAAATCTTTAATTGTAAGAAATTTCCACCCTTTCACCACTCATATATTTCTTGAGCTGCGTATCAAGCTCTTCTTTAGTAAATGCCGGTAATGGTCGTTTAAATCTTTGCCTTCTTTCAATTATTTGCTCATTGATAACCCTGTTTCGTGAAAATTGTGTTCTCCCTGTAAATTTACGCCTTTCATCGTAATCCCTGTGAGGCCTCCCATTAAAAGAACGTTCAGATCTGTTATTTCCCCTTACATAGTTGTGTTGTCTACCAAGGCCATCTAATGGGTGTCTACTTCTAGAATCAAAATTTGAATTCATGTTTCTATGCGCATAAGATCTCCTATTATTGTTTCTAGCGTACTCGCTATCCCTTCCTTCGCGTGAGTATCTACGTCCATCTGGATTTGTGTTTCTTTCGTTTCGCATTTTATGGGCTCTAATTTTAAAATTATAAAAACCAATGTGTAATAGTTTTAGAAAGATAGCTTAATTATTGAATTCTGTTTAATAATATTTGACAATTTGTTTTAAAAATTATACACATCTTCTTATTTATATTTTGATAATAATATTCTCAAAATTAAATTTAAAACAAAACAAAACAAGATAAGGTAAATTTTGTGTATTAATGCATTGATAAATTTTAAATAATCGCCTAGATAAATACTATTCTATATTCCTTCGTCAAGTTAAATTCGAATATTTCACCCTGAAAATTAATTTACCTATAAATTATGAATCTTCCATAATTCCTTAATCAAACAAAACTAAGAAATGCAAAACTATAAAAAGCATTGGTTAATTGAAATTTTTATTGCTGGTAGTTGTTGTTATTATGGCTTCAAAAGAATATTAATCATATATTATATTCTGATATGACAGCTTTTTGTATAACATAACAAAGAGTTCTAAACAAAAAATCTTTCAATTTAATCAAAAGAACATCTTAAAATCATATTTGAAATAAATATTTGTATCGGAAAAAAACATTATCAGAAAAAACAAGAATCCACATCGAAACAAATATATGTGGAGCATGAATAAAAATACGAATGGCACGAGACATCAAGAGGAATTCATAGGAGACCAGAATATTCTTCCTATTCAGTTTGTAGATGCATAGATCTAATTTAATTATTTTAATATAGAATACTCCAATTATTTTATTTTTAAAAACATGGGCAATATGTACAAAATATATTCCTTCTATGCATAAAATCTGAAATTAATTTATTGGGTGTAAATTTCTTATTTATCTATAACAAGTCTTTAATAAAAAGTTCAATACCATTAAACACATAAGGTTTTTTTGTCTTAAAGTGTATAATATAGAAAAGAAGGATGTTCAAAACACGATTAAATTAACATATACACAAGCATGAAGCAGAAAAAATATTAATCAAGTTATATTAAATTTTGAACTAGAAAAATATGCATTCGGTTTTAATTATTTGTTAAAACAGATAAAAGAAACTTGAAGATTATTTAAAAAACAAAATAGAAAAAAAATAAGATTAGTTTGATACTAATAGAAAACAAAAAGTTTTTTATTTTGAGATTTCACACCAATTTAAGTTTAAATTACGAAGGTTTTTTGAAATCGTCGTTTCAACATCGAAATTGATTTTTTTACTTACCAATGGTTAAATAAATTAATTTGATCGATTGTGTTACTGATTGACCTGGGGGTTTTTTATAAAGCCTATTGGTCTAATTATATTGGTTAAGATAATATTATTTATGATTTTTTTGATTTCATGAAATCTAATGAGATATGTTGGTAAAGATTAGTCTATGAACTTTTTTTATGATTGGTGTTTTTTTATTAATTAAGTCCATAAATATACCAAAGATTAATTAAAAACTTCGGTTACAGAAAAAAATTATAAAATTTTATTGATCTTTTTATTTTGCTTAACAATGAAATTGTAAATTAATAATCATATATTATCCTATATTGGAGAAACATAAATGTCTTTAATTAAAACTCTAAAATACCTTTTTCCGATAAAAATATGCTATATCAAAACTATTGCTTTATTTTTTATACAATTATTATTTCTACTATTAATTACATTACTATTATACTAATCCTTCCATTATTAATATCATTATTCATACTACTAATGATTATACTAAAACTATTTGTGGTGGAAACTTGGGATGCGACTTGTCATAAAATATTCTTCTAGGATAGAGCGGTGATGGGGGTAGTTCCTCACTTTCATTCGCTCGCCGTCGACTTTCCCGTTTCCAAAAACCTTACTGGAATTATTATTCTTTGAATAATCTGTATTTTTATTATAATGATTCATTTAAAATATTTTTTTTGCAAAAGGTAGGTTTTATTTAAATATTAGAATTTATAATATAATATTTTCTTGAAATACTTTACTAAAAAATTTGCTAAAAAGATTGCACTAATCATTCAACTGTTTGTCTTCATTAGTGAGACACAATACTATTGTACATTTCCCTTTTTTCATTCTTTTTTCTTTTTAATAATTTTTAGTGATCTTTATTAATTCTAAAAATCAATATAATAATTCTAATATCAATTTATTTCTTCTTTTTTAATAATAAAATACCATTCAATATAAAGATTTTGAATATTAGCATAACAAGAGATTCATTTTAAACTAAACATTTAAACTTAAATATCAACAGATTAAATTTATTAAATAATAAGTTATATTTATATCACACTTTGTTTTAATACAAACATTTCTCATTTGAATAATGATCATGAACTAACTATATTCATTTTACTTAGAATAAACTACGTTGAATCAATTAAATTTTTTTTATTCTATATCAAACAATTTGCATCAATGTAAATTATTATATTTTTCACTTTCTTTTATAATAGTAGACTTTATGCTAGGTTTTTCTTTCCTCCGCTATTCTCAAAATATCAAAAAAAATGCAAAATATAGATTTTTACATATTTCACGTTTTATACATCTGACTAATCTTCAACATTATTTTCTGTTTTTTTACTAAATAAAAATATATTGATATCACTAGTTATATTTTCGTATATTATATAGGTATTTTTTATGAGATATGTTAATATATAATAGTTTCGGATTGAAATCGTTATTTCAACATACAAATTTTTTGGTTTACATGTATTTGATCAAATCAAATTGCAAACAAAATTGATTTACTGGTAATATTAGACAGTCTAATTTATAAATAAAGATTGGTTTCTAAATTTTATCAAAACTTTTTTTTTGTAAATGTTTTCTGTTTTAATGCAATCAAATGATATTTAATCTATTGGTAAATTTAACATAGTGACTTTTGCAAGATGAAACATGTTTTATTGTTGATTCAGCCTATAAATATACTAAAGATTAAATAAATATTTTTTAAGAACCAATGTCTCATTTTAAATAGTTTTGTTTTTTACTTTATCGGATAAAGTATTTTTATATGAGTTTAACTTCTAAAAGATAATCAAATAACCTTCAACTCTGGTATACTTTTTTAAAATATTGATTTTCTTTTTGTGCTTTTTATTCAAATGTGTGATATCAATTCGAAATTAAAAAAATTCTTTCCGGAAAATTTGTTTTTTTATTCATTATGTATCCTTCGCTTTGTTTATACACAAGACTTTGAAACATTATTCACTCAATTAAATTGAAAATATTAAATAAATTTAGTTATTATCTAACATGTAGCTCACAATATATTAAAGCTATTTTAGGTCAAGCAATATTCTTATGTATCAGTTTAATAATTTTATTGAAAAAAAACATTATACATTTATCAATCAATATTTCAAAGTAAAAATACATATTTACCATTAAGGTATTTAAGTTATATAGGATCAATTAAATTGATATTATCGGGGATTAAAGTATTAAAAACACACATTACAGACTAAAATAGATGAATGAGATGAACAATTTATCATTTCGTCCACAATAAGAGTATATATGCATAAAATAAAATTGTTGATAAATCTGACATGTTAATTGTTTTTAATTTTTTTAAACATTATTATCTTTTATTGAATATATTCAAAATTTGGTAATATATTCCTTAAAAGTCTTGCAAACTAAATTTTAAGCAAAAAAATCTATTAAAAAAAGTTTTAACAAAAAGGCTGTCATGGTCTTTATAGAAATCCATACAATCTAAATAAAGTAATAAAGACATTTTTTAGATATTTTTTAAACAGATAAAACAATAAAAAACCAAATGGTCACTTCACATACTACCAATTGTTGTAAGGTATTTTTAAAAAGCATAAAAAAGAAGATTATTTGGAGGAGCGCTAGATTTAAAAGCGTTCGAAAACTAAAAATTTTGTATTTTCGCTATAGTATCTCATCTATAACGGAGTATGGTATAAGTGAAATATTAAAAATGAAATGCTGGAATTACTCAAATTTTTGGAGGTGTTTATCTCAGGGTTCGGTTTAGTGATTCCTTTTAAATTGTGTAACACGATGAAGATAAAATTAAATGCATTGAGAGGATCATTTTGATTATAATTATTTAAATAGTGTTGAAAGAGAAAGAAAAATGTTTAGCATAACTATGGCAATACAATATTAATAATAATAGAAACCGGTTTGCATATTAAGCATTTGTAGAATAAAAATAAAAATCAATTTTAATTTTTTTTGTTTATCTTGTATTGGTCCAAACCAATTTAAAAAAAAAATTTCGTCGAATCTCGGTATAAAATACCCAAAGTTATATATATTTTGAAATTATCAAAAACCAGAAAACAATATATATTTTTAAAGTCTTTGTGATAAATCAATACTATTTAGAGGCTAAAAATCTTTTATAAAAATATAAAAACCTTTTTTTATCACATAGAAACATTAAACTGTAAGCAATAGTCTGTTTTTGGGCAAATGATCAAAATTAATTTTTATTATCGATTTAAAAACAGCTAAAATGCACTAAATCTTATTCTATAATTATATATATCATAAGATTGGAATAATTTTACTTTATAACAAGTAATTATATTTTCTCAATGATGAAATTGAAAATTCCGAAATTGTAAAATGAATTTTAAGTAACCAGCTTTAAAATTTTTTTTCTTACACGTCTGATTTCCAAATATATAATGATTTCCAGCTATGATCATGGTTATATTTATTTTATTACAATTATATGATTTAAATATAATTTGCAGCATGTTTGTTAATTTAAATTGTTTTTTTGATGATTTTAATAAATACTATATTCGCTTTTAAGAAATATAAAATATATATTTGTGTGATAAATCAATTAAATACCATAGCTATTTGTAAAAAAAAATATAATTCAAATAAGCTATGGTATATAATTACTAGTGATTTATAATAAACTAAATTCAAATTTGGCCTGTATTTTATTGTATAAAATGTATGATATTATGTTTGTAAGGTAAATTCTCTTTAAACAAATACAATTATATTTTAAAACAAGGATTTCATAATTTATTAAAAATCTTAGAACAATTCTTCAAAGATCATATCTAAGGTTATTTCGTGTTTATTATAAAGTAATATCAAAGGTTTGATTCGTGTGATATATATGTAATATCTAAATATACCTAAAAATCAAACAAATTTAATAAATAGAATATTATAATAATTTATCGTTTAAACCAACATCTATTAAGAAATTTAAATAAATATTAATACCCAAATATATTTTGTTTTGATTCGCTTTTTTTATTTAATTTATTATTTATTTGTTTGGTCTTCTTTCGTGTTTAAATTTAAAAAAATTATTAATTATATTTCGTCTTTTACTGAAAGAGTAGTTGGGAAATCGGTTTGCTTGCTCAAATGCTTCATACGAAACGAAAATTCTGAAATAATCGTCTGAACCAAAAAAATATATATTCGGTATTTTTTTATGCAAAACATATTAGAATGTCTACTGGAGGAATCAAATCATTCATGATATCTTTATGCTATTCATTTTCACTCGTAACAAATTATTTAATTCAATAATTATACGATGAAATTGATTTTTATTTTTATTAAAATATTTAAAGCATACCAATATCTTTTTAATAGCGTCAAAAAGTAAAATTATAACAATCAAAATGTTTTTATAAAATTTCGTCATTAATAATTTTTGTAATTTATTAATTCATCAGTGAACCAAAATTCTTTATTATTCAGTTGCTATGTATTTCAGTGTGTTTAAGTTTTGTGTAATATTTATTTTTGTTTTAATGGTTTCCAAATTTTTAACATAAAAACCTTTTATTTTGCGTTTTATTGAAGTTCTCTGAAGCTTTTTTTGTGTTTTTATAACTAAATAGATAAGAAATACGCCAGTTGGTAATTTTTTTGTTTTAGCCTCAGGCAATAATACGAATGGTACAATCAGTAATAGAGTATATAAGAAAAGATTTTTTTGAATAAAACTATGGTTAAAAATTATTCTAAACAAAAATCTTGCATATATTTAAAATAAAGTGCTTTTTTTAGGCACAGAAAAATGAAAAATATTTTTTAAATAATAACAAATAGCAGAATAAACCTGTTTTCTGAACACTTTAAACCAATAAATAATTTTACAATGTTCCACGGTGCACTATCATTTCAATAAGACTTGATGTCATAAAATAGTCTATTAAAAAAATCTAATTTTAACATGTATTTTTTTCGCATAGTATAGAACATAACTTAATTTTTTAAAAAAGATGATATTTAACTTTTTTAAAAATATTTATAAGCCTCTTAAATTTCATATTTTTGAAATTTTTATTAAATAAACAATTCTTCTCATAAAATAAGACAAAAAACAAAGTCACATCCAGAATATTTCAAAAGTTTTAAAAATGAAGTAAAATTTACAACTAAAACATGTTTGGTATTGTGAACTAGTGCAAATAACTCTATTTCTAAAATTTATTTTGCGTTTTTTAATTTAAATAAATTAAATTCATAATGGGCATTAAAATTGAAATTTCATCATCTAATAGAAATTCAATTTATCATATCAACAATGAGATTTTTAATTAAATATATTCAGAATTTGTTTGTAATATTAATTTTAAAGTGACAACAAAAAAATACAATTTATGATCGAAATTATATTCATAAAGAAAAACTTATTGTATTATTTTTATATAAAACAAAAGTATTTTATTAGAGAATCAAATCAAGACATATTTTGTGATATTATAAATTTGGACAAATTCAATTTTTTTGCACCTTCTTTTATGTTTTATGAAAGTTTTATATTATTTAATTCGGTTACAGGTATTTTTTATAAATTTTTTCTTTTTTTGTTCATTTCCAGAAAAAAATACACACTTTAATCTTTTTGTAGCTTCTTTTTATCATACTTTAAATATCATCTTTATAATATAATATTTTAACGAAAAAAAAGATGTACAACCATTTTTTTTATTATGAAAAAACTGACAAAATAACGCAAAAGTTTTTATACAACATAATTAACGACTGAATATATATCCTTTATATCATAGTGTAGCGTATTTTTTTGCTATGGAAGATATCAAATGAAATTTTACTCCAACATTGCAAATAAAATTTTATTAGGTTAAATTCAAAGCTTATTATAATCAACAATTATTCCTCATTTTTGGGTATTTAGATAACTATAAATCTCAAAAAAATGAATACAGGTGTTTATGCACATTAATGTATCGAAAAAAATTCAAATACCAATAATACAATACAATAATTTCATGAAAGAAATCGGTGTAGAAAAGGCGAACAGATTTTGGCAATAATTAATTATTGAAAAAAATATAGCTTATTTTGTTTTTCGTTAATTTAATATAAAAATTTACTAGAAACATGTAAATAGCGATTTTTCAAACTATTTGTACAATTAAAAGAATATGAATAAAAAAGAATGAATTTTTTTTGAAGGTAGTCATTTTTATTGTATTGTGTGAATATTTAAAATATATAATGAGGCAAATTAAGATACGATTTTATACTTTTTATTTATTAAATATAAATCTAAGTGCTGTGTCATTAATAATTTTACTGTTAATATTCGCATTTCTTTTTTTGATTATAGACTTAACAAAAAGCATGATTGCATTTTTATTTAAAAAAAATTAAGAAAATATATACTGCAAGAATTTTACTTGCTTTAATTTATGCTGAGCAAATTTTGTGAGATATTCCTGCAATGGACCAAAAAAATTGAAATATGACAGTAGACCAAAAATCGATAATAAAACTTACTTCACCAATATTTAGTTTTAAATGTGTCACTATTTTATATGAATAAATTGTGTTAACTACGGCTTGGTTTTCGAATTTTGAAACAAATTTTGTAATCAAAAAATTATAAAAAATTTCAACAAAATATCTTTTAGACAAAATTATTAATTCAACTATTTTTTTTACATTTTTGTGTAAATATAGTTATATCACAGAAAAAAACACCAATTAAATTTTATTTCATTTTATTTATCAATTATTATGTTCAATACTATCTATGGTAAACATTATTAATCTAAAAAAAACCAAAATAAAAACAATAGTGTTTAATTGTCACACATAAATTTTGCCTTTCAATCGCTTGGTTGTATTTTTATCATTTATAGTTAAAAAAATACCAAGTTTTGGAATTTATTTTGTGAATTTAAAGTAGCATAAAAATAGCTTTTTTAAATTTTGTTTTAAAAATAGAAATAAATAGTAATAATTTTGTCTAAAAGATATTTTGTTGAAATTTTTTATAATTTTTAAATTAAATAAATTCATCCTAAAAATTATTCGAGATTAAAAAACTTCAAATTTTTTATATATTAATACAAATATGCTAAATAAAACATTTTCATATTGATTAATTATAATTTAATAAAATACGAAAGATTATCTACAGGTTGCTAATTCATCATATTTGATGTTATTAATCGATTAAAAATTCAGACTAAAATTTTGAAACCATATCTTTAACTTTAAATCTATAATAATTGTAAATTATATTACACTAGACGTACTCTTGTAAAAATGCACTTAAGATATAATAAATCACCATCCTTAAGAAAGATTACGTAATATGAAATCCTTAAAATGTAAAGCCCTTTCGAAGAATAAGAAAATAGAACTAGGAAAAACAAAGTAGGCTGAAATCGATGCTTAGAAAAAACTGAATTTTAAAAGTGTTATTAAACAAGATAAAAAAACAAAAGATCAACTAAAAAAGAATCATACGTTAATTTTCATTCACATTACACATATAATTATGCATTCAATTTTTCAAAAACAAGAAAAAATCGAAAATTTACCCAAATAATAGCATTCACTAAAAATAAAATTTTAAATGAGCAAAAAAATATTTATTATTTGATTTTTATGTAAATAATTGTTGCGAAAAAAATACCAATGAACAGTTAGCAAATTATATTTGTGCGCAGAATAATTTCTAATATAAGCGAAAAAAATCACACATTCTAACTTAAATATATAATAAAGTCGCTGTATAGGATTTAAAAATGAATCAAATTTTCTAAAAAGTTAGTGGTAGTTTAGCACCATTCACAAAAAATGGTTTTATAATACTTATAAATTTATTTTTCGTATCAATAGCTTTTTTAAAATCAAAAAATTTTTCAAATTTTTATTTTTTTTGTAGATTTGATGTTATTTTATTGGTGATTGCTTATAGGCACAGGTGTTAAAATTTAACATATGTAATCTAGGAATAATGCGAATATACTTTTAAGTATTTTAACAAATATTAAAAAAAATTAACTTGATAATATTATAAAATTGAAATTTGGTTTTTTTTAACATTTTTATAGATGTTTACAGATTTAAAACCTATTCATACCTTTTAAATACAAACGTTATGTCTGAATAGTTATAAAAAACATTTGAAGGTGTAAATATTGTCATAATATTTTTAGCTGATTAAATATGCTTAATCCTAATCTCTTTTGTTTTTTTAATTCTTTTTTTTCGTTTGATTGGTATAAAGGTAATAATTTGAGAAAAACAAAAAAAAAATTTTTCACTTTAGTTTCATGTTTTTTGTTTCAATAGCACAAAAATACAGAAATAAAAATGAAATTAAATTATGCATAATCTGCTGTTTTTATTGAGATAAGTAAACAGTAAATTAATATAGAATTTTATAAAAATCAAATCTTTTGTGACATATTTATACTATTAAAACATAAAGATATGTGAAACTTAAAAGCTATGCATATGTAATAATAAAAAATCTTTTGATTGTTGTTTTTTAAATAAAAAAAGAATAAATAAAACAATTTATTTTTTTTATTTTAATCAAATATATCATGCAAAAAGATTTTATGCTATGAGAAAATCTAAAAAATGAATTGAATATAACACATTTATTTAAATTTTTTGAAAAAAAATCATTAAGTATAAATGTTTTTTATTAATGTAGACAACAATTTTTGTTAATTTTTAGTTAAAAAAATCTAAAATTTTTGAAGCTTGATTTTCTTGGGGTATTTTTTGCAGCTCGTGAAACAAAAAATATGTTTTTTATTTTTTATAAAAGCACATTTGAATCATTTTTCATAAGAGTATCACATAAAAACATAAATATGTATATTCTAAAAAAATCAATTTACATGAAGGTATATGCGACAAAATCTTCAAAAAATAAAATTACCAACAGAAACGATGTACACCAATAAACAAATATCTAATGTATGCAGAATTATATACAAAACATGTGAAACATATATAAATTTGTAAATTTTTTACTAAATTGTCAATAACTGCCTAAACACAGAAGTTTCTATATACATTAGTAAAAAAAGTAAAAGTGTATATGAAAAAAATATTTTTTTAATTTTCCGAGATTGAACGGCTTCATTCGTTATTAATAATTGTAAAAAATTAAGAGCTCATGATAGTCATAGCTTAGCAAGATTGTGTGTGTTATCAAGAAATAAGTTAAACTAGCAAAAATTTCTTTTTGAAATTAAGAGAAAAATATACCAAAATAGGGAAACACTGTACACACATATATATATATATATACAAGATATTTTTCATATTCTAAGTGTAATATATTTTCAAAATAACAATGATAGTTTACATTTAAAAAATTCACAATTTAATTACTCTAGAATCGCGAAATATAAAGGCTATGTTAAAGATATTATTAACGTATATTATAAAAAATATTTTGTAATATAAAATAAAACTGTGTAAAAGTGTTTTTTTGCTGATAAAAGATAAGCAAGTCGTTTACAGATATTTAAAAAACAATCCTTTATAGTTTTTTTTACATATTCCTGATGCTAATTTTTCTTCATTTCTTAAAATATGTTATATAAATAAATATAAATTTTTTTTGTTAAAATTTTGATCTGGCTAATAACACTCACCTTATTTCATTATGATTTAAAATGACTTTTCAATACTGAAATTGTTTCATAAAGAACTTTTTAAACATATGTGAATTGATTATTGCCTTTATGTAGAATATTTTGATTTTTCTGATTATATTATAAAATTCATCGACCAAAAATGAAAAAGATATTGCCTTAAAATTTTTTTGTTGCGCTAATCATGATATATTTTAGTATAAAATCAAAAAAAAATGTGTTTCCATTCATAAAACTTTTTAGTCTATCATTACGGTTGGATAAAATCGGATACGACCTCACGGTCGAACCGACTTTTTATAACCAGAGAATTATTAGAAAGTGGAAAGAATATTTAAAACTTGTTATTTTATTTTATGAAGCTTTATTTAAGCTTTTTTATTATCAAATTGAACAAATAATATCAATTTGATCAAGCAGCTGACAAAAAACTCACCCTTTGTTGATATTGCAATTACCAATAATACTCACTCATCATGTCATACATCTTATTTATATGAGATGTCAAAAAAGTCAAATGTCAAAAGTCAAAGATTTCATATACCAAAAAGATATCTTATTCAATAACAATCACATGAATAATTAATTTTTTATTTTATATTACTAGCTAACACAACTATTACAATTATTTTTTTAAAAAAAAAATCTATCGGTCATTTTAGTAATATTTGATTGACGTTTAATGATGAAAACCTTCAAAAAATACATTTATAGAAATAAAAATTTAATACCCTTTAAGCATTGCATAACAAGTTAAAAAATGTTTTTCTCGCTTTGTTTTTGCAAATTTTACCTATTATTTTTTTAGAAATGCCATTTTTAGCTAATATATTAGGTATGAAGACAATTATATATATTTTTTTATCAATTTTAAATACTATTTGCATACTATTTGAAACACGAAAATATGGAGTTAAATTTGTTGTGATTTTATTGACTAGATTGTTTTTTCTGGAAAGTACAGTTGGTCTGCTGATAAAAAATATGCTTCAATGTGTTATTATTGCAATAATAGACTAAAAAAATAAGAAAATGAATTATCAATAATGATTCTACATACTACGTATATTTTTAAATTTATTATAAAAAATTTTTGAGTGCTCTTTACATTATGACGGTATATAGTAATAACAAAAAAATATAATTACAATATTTACCGCTAAATGCCGAAATGTTTTTCAATTTGATTATAATACTTCAAATCATATATAATAGTTCTCAATAAAATTTATTTTTTCGTTTTGAAAACACTCTAAATGATTTATTTTGGTTCTAATGATATCATTCAAAACTGTAATTATTTATATTATATTACAAATGTGTAATTTTTAAGATAGAATGTAAATATTATGTTTTATATTATATAACTTACCAATTTAATAATTTTGAAATAAATATACTCTAATTTTTTTAGACTTTTCTATCACAAAAAAACATATTAAATTCAAAGGTTTCTTGCTATAGGAATGTAAACAAAGATATTTTCAATCATTATGAGTGAAATTAAATATAAAATTTTTTTATTTTCTTTTCATCATAGAAACAAAAATGTTATACATTGTGTCCTGCCCTGGCTGTATCCTACCGTGGGTGTGGTAGTTGTGGAAAAGAGATTTGTATCGTGACCGCTCCTTGAGAAATTGGTGCGGTCACTCTCTTGTTTCCTAGGCTTATTTATGTTTGAACTGGTATTATTAAACATAGATTAAAATAAAAGAAATTTTCGGGGGTTGAATATTTAATTATAAAACTATAGAAAATCTTTTTCTATAAACTAAAAAAATAGGGGACGATTTTAAAACGTCACACATTGATTTATATTCTATATAAATTAAAATAAAAGTATTTTTCCACATGATTTTAATTTTATATTTCAATATAAAACTTCAAATATTTTATTTAATAAAATATTAATCTGGGTTTAGTATCATATTTTAACGAGAAAAATAGTATTTATAAAAATAATTTGAAATATATTGTTTTTTACATTAACTTAAAATAGTAAACGCAGAAAGAACAAATAAAAAAATTTTAAACATTTGAAAAAATGATTTTTTTAGAGAAAACGAAAATATCAGGATACGAATACTTTTTGTTATCGATCATGTCTCTAATATCCATTTATGGTGTTTTTTAGTAATTATTCAATGTACTTATTTAGAAGATTTGTAAAAAAAATTATTAATAGTCTAAAAAAAATACTTTTTTTTCGAATACAAAAACATTTAAATATTGATTTATTGCTTTTTTATGGTTAAATTTGCCTATTCATTTATTTAAAAAGTTTTAATTTTTTAAAAAATGCTATCATTTATTGCATTTTATCAAATTTGCAAATATAAATTTGTGGCAAAATAGTTACTATAAAAATTAAAAGATAAATTAATTTGAACTACTATGAATTAGTATTTTTTAAATTAATATAATAAAGAATTTTAAATTTATTTTTTATTTTGATATATAAAAACCAACTATTATTCAAAAATTTATTTTAATATACAATTTTTGCAAAATCAATCTTTTCAATATTCGTTTGTCCGCCGCTGTTTGAATTATGCTATCATGTAATTTCTAATTTTAACTTTTTAATAAGTTTTTTATAATTTTGTTGTGATATACTAAGGATTTATAACAACGAAGGCATCATTTCGAGCCAATTAAAAAGTAAATAATAAATTCATACAATAAAAAGCATAAAATTTTCGTTCTTTTTATATATTTAATTCAAAATAATACTTCTATGGTAAACATTTCTCATTAAATTTTTTAATTAAAATCTTTTCTAAGCGGAATGTTGATATTAAGAACATGTTATATCTGAATAATTGGCAATAATTAACAAAAAAATTGAATTAGTAGCATTTTTGGAATTAGATACAACTTTATAGATTTTTTAAGAATTTAGATTAACATGTAATTGACTTGCTGTTATATTTTATAATAAATTAGAATAATCTAGCACATTTAATAAAATTTTCTAGTAATTTCAAAATAAGAATTATATTAATGAATTTCTATTATTTTTTATTTCATCTGAAAAATATAAATAAGTTTAATAATTAAATCAAAAATTAAACGAGTATGATAATTTTTAATCGTTGATAATAATTTTATAAATATTTTAACGAAATATCACATAAAATAACAAAACCGAAATTTTATGCTACTCATGCAATATCATGTTTACATTTAAAAAGAAATAATCGATACCAAAAAGAAACGTCTATGATATTATTCATTTATTTAGAAATTTGACTTAAAAACTCAAATTAATGTTTTTAACTAAACTAGTTTTGTAGCAACGGAGAAATTGTTGCTGTCAATTTTGACTAATAATTTCTTATTAGGGATCATTTAAAAAAACACAAAGACGCAACAATATTTAATTAAGAATAGAAAATATTATTTTTTAATTAACTAAGAATAAACATGTTTAAATTATACAAAAAATTTTTACTTTTAAATATTTGTTGCACTTCAGTATATTAATAATTAAACTCTATCAATAACCAATAATCATTCCACATATTCTTTTATATTGCTTAAATTTATTAGATAATAAAAATTTTAAAAGGCTTTAAAAGTTTAATTCGATTACTACATACCGTAAATTATACCTTATTATTGCTAGGTGAATTATTAATCAGTTAAAATAAAATTCTGAATTTTCAATCCTTTGAAAAAGAATAACAATAAATAGAATATTGGTTTTAATTTCAATCCATAATTTAACATAATAAAATTTTGATTTTCTTATTGCAAAATTATTAAAATTGTTTTGGAACTAAAACAAATTTGTATTCTACATTAAATTTTATAATTAGTGATTTGATTTATGTTTCTTTAAATTCTTTATATTTGAGGTACAAAAAAAATCAAATATTAAAACAAAAAAAACAGGAAATATTAATTTCTACCATTATTATATTTTAAGAATAATTTAAAAGACATTTAAAGCCTGAAGATTGTGTTTTTGATTGTATTTTTGTTATATCAAGAAAAAGGTTTTTAATTTGCATTTAATAAAATCTATTTCAATACACATAAAGTTAGAAAATGGATTTAAAACAGAATTTAATTATAAATTTCCCTTGCATAAGTAATTTTTGTGGTGAAACAGCTCTTCAAATTCCAACGACCAAAAATGTTGAATAATTCTTTAAAAACAAACAATAAATTTTCAAAGCTATTAAAAATCTAAAAAAAAGTTAAATTTTCATTCATTTTTATTCAATTGTGTATGCTTTCATTAATTTCTTCCCCAGGTTTGTTTATAACAGTTGTATTAAAATGAATATCAGAATCAATGAATCGCTTTTTTCTTAAAGAGGCAGAATCAAAACCAACTTTTCTACTGACCTCTAGTTTAGGAATTTCTTTTTTGGGCTCATTTATATTGATCATTACAGCAACACGTGCCAATACATATATTATAAAGGTTAATATGAATGAAATAATTGAAACTATAGAATAGTTAAAAACCAATGTGTTCAGGTTTCTATATACCTCTTCCGTACATTGATTAGGGCCACCATCTTCAACAGTTAAGTCATATCTAATGGTATATCTTATACCTGGATTGATGTTAAGGCTTTTTGCAAACTGGTTGCTAAACACACTTTTGTAAAAAAAGACCATATATATGAAGAACCCCAATTTCAAACTTAAACCAAGAAATCCAATGATTAAGAACAATCTCATATATAATTTTATTTTTGAATTTATAGTGCAATTGGCAAAAAGCGACATCATAAAATTGATGATTATTGTATATTTGTAGCAAATATCCATATCTATAACACCCATATTGATATTGTCCTCGAGTATAAAAAAGCGGTTATGAAGTAGATAAAACATCAATAAGTAAATATTTGCAATTATTACCAATTATTGCAAATAAGTGACATAGTAGTCGTATGTTTTTGAAGGCTTTAGATGAACCCATTTTTAATCTAAAGCTCCGATTATCGATATTTACAGACAAACCAATAATTAAGATTGAACTCCTTTTCTCCTTTTTTAAACATAAAATTATAGACAAATTAAATAATAATGTGCCCAATTTTATAAAAAAATATACAGATGCAAAAAATATATTACCAAGTCATATAATAAAAAATTAAACTTTTTCAGTGAATAAATTTTATATATTGACACAATTAACGTTTTATTTCTAAAACTGAAATTTTATAAAATTTAGGTTATAAAAATTTACATTTCCGATTATTCAAAGTAAATATGTGAAAGTAGCTGAATCGTTTGATATTATAACTCTAAGTGCTGCAAAAAGTATTAATTCAATTAATTATTTCGGTTTTGTAAACTATGAAGATTTTTAATTTTTATAATTAAATAATTAAACATAAATTTGACTGAACAGTAAATAATTATAAAAAATGTTTGCTAATTTTTTTTAATAGATGTTATTATTTAAAATATAATTCGATTTTTATTTAAAAAACCGCTATTTTTATTTTGAATGTAGCAAAAAAATGTTTTTTACCAATTGATATTTTATAATTGAAGTTGTTGGGAATTGTTGAGTAATTCCCCTTTTTTTGACTTTTTAATGATTTTTATTTGTCAAAATCGTAGTTAAAATCGACGCGTTTTATTTAAAGATATGGAAAAAATTTTTGAACTGAAATTAATAATAAATTACAATGAAGTTTAGAAATTAAAAAATATTATTATGGAAAATATTGATTTTTTATTAATGATAAGAATTTTATTGACATATTTAATTTCACACAATTTGAAAAAATATTCCTTTATAAGAAGATGAAAACTGTTTGAATGATAAAAAAATATTAAAAAAACTAAAGTGGCGTCAACTACGCCTTCCAACCAAAGCGATTCGAAGATAGATTATTTTTGTTGTTGTTTGTCTGTTAAAATTATTGATTTGGTAGTTTGTGGCCATAATTTGAAAATTGTAAAATGAATATAAGAAGAATATAACCCTATATTACTAATAATTATACAATAAAAAAATTCCAATGATTTATTTTAGAAATTTATATTGAAAAATAAGTGAAATGAAATTTGTAAAAACATGTTATCATATATAGTTTTATTTGTGCCTTCTGATGTGTTTATTGGATTATACGCTCTCACATTGATATATTACAATGTTTAGTAAAAGAATAAAACATAAAATAAATAAAAATTTTAGGTACGAAGCTAAATAACAACAGCATAATAATAATAATAATTAACAAATAAAAACATTTAATATAATTGAATGGCCAAATATATAATTTTTTTTATCATTTAATTATACAAATCAATCTGTCATCGTTTTATTATGATATTATTTGATTTATCATAATCTATATTGAAAACGATAAGAATTGGTGGCACTTTAATTTTTAGTATGAAATAAAATCAGAAATTTTTGAATATCACAAAAAAGGGGATTTAATTATAGTATTTTGTAAGAAATGTATATTTTCAAAATAAAAAAATCCTTCTAAACACATATTTGCAAGTTTCACCATAAAAACCGTTTTATTCTTCTAATTGTATTCTTTTTATTCTGTGTGCAATGCATAGTAATATTATATTGTATTTAACACGAAACAAAAATTCAATTATTATTCCTTTTTGAATTTTTTGTGATCATAATCTTTTACACATAATTTTATTTAAAGCATTTTATGTCAATGACTATCTTATTATTCTCGCAAAGAGTTTTTTTCAAAGAATAAACCTACCGAACAATTTATGTTTAACCTTTAACTATAAAAGCCTTCAAATGTTTTAAAAATATAAAGCTGAAAACTTAAAAAAGATAAAAAATTTATATTCATAGAAATATATCATTTAAGTTTTTTTTTAAGTTCTTATCTTTTTTATCAAACTAAATATAATATACATTATATAATAAAAATATGATCTAAAATGATTAAAAAACCAGCATTTTTATAATATAAAACTTAAAAAAATATACAAGATCACCACAGTATGATATTTTCGTTTAAAAGTTAATATAAAATAAAAAAACCACAATCAAGTTAAAACAATAAATTTCTAATTTTTTTTGCTAAAAAAAATAAGCAAAATAAAACATAAAATTACAAAATTATAAAAACATAAATTTTTGAAACTTCAATGCACATACTTAAAATGTTTATATGAAAATTTTGAAACTATATACCTTCTTATAATGTGAATTTAAACATGATATAATGGTATTGATCAAATATTTTTTGAACTAGACTTGAAAAATTTATTATAAGATTACAATACTAATTTTAAGATATATTGTTGAATATACAGACACATTTCAAATTTAGTATGATTTACATTATATAATATAAATCTGTTAAAATGCTTCTTATGAATTTTTAGAATGAAAAATCTTACAAACCCGTGGAAAAATAAACTAAAAAATTAATGATAAACAATGTAACCTTTAAAAACAGTATAAAAATTTAAATCAAATACACATTTTTTTCTATTTAAAACAGTTTCTTAGATATTGTAATGTAATATTAATATCACATTTGTCTTTTAAACTTGATTTAAGAGCGTAGATTTTCAAAACATTTAAAACTCGATTAAAAAGTGGTCATAATATAACTTAAAAAATTATAATAAAAACATAACTCTTTAAGCATTAAATAAAGTATAGTATGTTGTTTATCAAATCCAAACATGTTCCTATTATATTATCGCAGATTTTTCTAGGTTAAAGGCATTTGGTTTTTAGTTTTTTTAATAAAACAACTAAAATTAAATACTATAATTTTCTAATTTTAAGTTTTCAATAAATTCAAATCCAACTAACATTTCAAAACCAAGACTTGATATAAACATATGATATATTTATGAAATAAAATTAAAAATAAATTCAAGTAGAATATTATGGTGCAAATGATAAAAAAAAGCTTAAGAAGCTATCATTCTATACATGATCTAAACATGCTTTAAGATCTAAAAGATATGAAAATAACGAAAGAAAATGAATTTTCTAAATTATCTGATAAAATAAAATCAGTATTTGGTAATATTAATTTGAATCGATCTATTTTTAACGGCATTCTATAATCATAAATCAAATATATTTTTATTTGCTTTTAATTCTAAATGCAATTTTTAAATAACAATTTAAAAACAGTATTATAAATGATTCGTTTTTTATTTTGTATATATATGCACAACTAAAAATCATTAATATTTACTAATTGTATATACTGAGATATATTGTGTGATTTCAAGTGACCAACAATTAAATTTCAAATTTTCGAAAAGTATTTAAAACAATTGTTAAGACTTTATTTGCATCATTACCAGATATAACAATCTAATGTTCTTTATTAAATCCTGTATTCTAAAATTTATATTTTTTTTGAAAAGGCATTATTCGTTGGGAAATTACATTTACTTCAAAAGTATAAATTTATTCATAAACCATATGAAATTTTGATACTTCAAATAAAGATTAGAAAATTCTCCCTTATAAAAAAATGTGAATAATTTTCTAATTCGAAAAAACTATATTTATATTGTTTTCTTTTGAGTCAATGTTTTATGTATAATTCGCAAATTACATAAATATTGTCCTCTTTTTTAAGTAAGTTTGGAGAATCATTGTGATTTTTGATTTCCAAAAGAAAATATTCAAGTAGTGTTTTTACTTTACATCTACACGTTTTTACCGATTATTCCAAAATATAGCCTATCTGTAAATCTCTTATCAGCATAAAAAAAATCTTTGCAGATTAATAATTGTCACCTTTGACGATTTTACTACACTGTTTGAATTTTTTCCATATGGATAAATAGTTGTATAAAATGTTCCATAAAGACATTTTAAAGTAATATGAAATCACAATTACAATTGAAAAAAAAAGATAATAAAGACGTTTTTTAGTGATTGCTTGATATTCTTCAAATACAATAAATTACTTTGGATCAATTTACGCTTTGGAAAAATCAAATTTATTGATATAAAATATTTAGAAATATTAATGCACTTTCTATAGAAGAATTAACAATTTTTTTCCTAAGATATCAAAAAATTTCAATTTATATTTGTGTTTTCTTTTTAACCCCGACAAGAAATAGTAAAACTTGATGACACGAAACATAAATTATATTTCGATCCAAGAATTCGGAAGAAAATTATTATAAATGTAATTGTTGTGTTGAATAATTAGAAGGTTGCTTATGTGTGATATTCTTCTTACAACTGAAATATCTGTGCATTTTCCTCTCTATAACTTCTTTCTTGGGTGTCTTACAAACTTTCTTAATTTATATTTTATAATTTGTTTTTTTTTATCGTCATCTTAATGTCCTTTTGTAGACTTTTCTTTTTAACAAAACCCTTTTTGTCTAAAGTATACCCGGCAGAATTGTGGATTAACAAGAACATTAGTACCACAATATATATTTGGTTTTTAAAATATAGTAAAGAGTTTCATATATTTTAACGAAAATAAAACGAACTAAAAAAAATTCAATTTCATAAAATAATATTTTTGAAAGAGAAAGAACAGAAATTTACCATGTAATTGAAATATTTAAAGCGCACCAAGAATCTATAAACCTTTAATTTTGATATCGTTTGGGGTTGAATTTTTAGATTACACTATAGTATTCGATTAGAAAAATAAATCAAACAAGATTCTTAATTATTATACTGCTTCTGATTTCATTCAAGTTGATTGCAAAATTTGAATTAAAAATCAATATTTATAAACAGAATTATTAGTAAACATTGTAAAATGTAAACATTTAAATTTAAAACTATTTTTTTAGATTTATTTTGCTTTTTTTAAAAAAATTAAAATGTAAAAATATTTAAACCACAAAGATAATATATTTTTGTATAATTTAAACACTAAAAAAATGAAAAATATAATATTTAATAATATTTTTTTGAAGTTTAAATACAGTTTCCAGTGAAATAAAAATAATCTTTATGATTTAGAACAAAAACTATAATGTTTATAAATATTTCTCTCTATACGTCCCAAAAGGCGAGAAATCATTAAGAATGACGTATTATAAAATTTTTTTGTGTCAAAAGTTCACTTTGTTAAGAACCTGTAAAAACTGATGTTATTAGCAATAATATTATGACATTGTTAGAAAAACATTTGAAATGATTTTTTTCTAATTTTGTAGAATATATTATAAAAATAGAATATTTTTAACGAAAAAACCAATGCTTTACTTTTTCTACACAAAATCTTCTTGAGAATATAACATGTATTGTATTAAATTCAAAATTATAAATCCAAAATATTTAGTATTTAGAATTTCGTGTGTTTTAATTTCTTTAAAAATTATATTTGTATGATACAAACGCTTGCTTTATAAAAATTATTTTAAATATAAATAATGAATTTAAGAAACCATATATAAAAAAAAGTGAAGAAAAATTCTCTAATTTAAAATTATCATATGTTTTTCATTTATTTTCTTGTTTATATTTTAAATGATAAATGCATACGTTTAAGGAATGGATTTTATGCTTGAAGAAATCAAAAAACTATTTAAAAGCGAGAAAATAAGAGCATTAGATACTAAACTAAGACTAAAAATCCGAAATCGAATAAATTACATGCTCCATATACTGAAACCGCGTATTAAGGAAATCTATGGTCGCAACAATAGATAAAATAAATTTTTATAATTAAAAAATATGTTGTCAATTAATAAATTAAATTCAAATTGTTTTGATTTCATTAGTTTTAATTGAATTTGACGGATCATGCTTATCATTTTTTATTTTATTTTTCATTATGCTATTTTTTTGAAAAAAAAACTATAAAATATTTTTATGAAAACTTTTCAATTTCTCTATTTATGTGATATGTATAGTTTTTCTTTAAATAGACATTTAAGTTGGTTTAAAATTATTATTATATAGTAGATGTTTTTTTCCAAAATCTAAATAAAAAAAATTATTGCTTCATTTACACATTTCATACAGAAAGAATTCGTAGACAATATTAATTATAAAAAAATATATAAATGAAGTTCAATAGCTTTTTAGAATTCTTAACTTTCCTAAATTGGAATTTTTAATACATTATGATTTGAGTGAATTGAAGTCTGAAAATAAAGATTTAGACCTTTACGACCATTTTTGAATTATTATATATTTTATAATAAACTAAAAATATTATTTTGGTTATAACTTCGTATTGCGAAGTATTATCAGTAATGTTTATGATATGATCTACAACTCATATCTGAAATATCTTAAAAACATTTATCTAATTACAAATGAAATTATTGATATATTTTATTG
>AFBI03000012.1:310619-398916 GCA_000230595.3 Edhazardia aedis USNM 41457 | reverse complement strand
TCCAAAATATTTAGTATTTAGAATTTCGTGTGTTTTTAATTTCACTAAAAATTATATTTTTATGATACAAACGCTTGCTTTATAAAATTATTTTAAATATAAATAATGAATTCAAGAAACCATATATAAAAAAAATTGAAGAAAAAATTCTCTAATTTAAAATTACCGTACGTTTTTATTTTATTTTCTTGTTTATATTTTTAATGATAAATATGATAAATGCAAACGTTTAAGGAATGTATTTTATGCTTGAAGAAACCAAAAAACCATTTAAAAGCGAGAAAATAGGAGCATTAGATACTAAACTAAGACTAAAAAACCGAAATCGAATAAATTGCATGCTCTATATACTGAAACCGCGTATTAAGGAAATCTATGGTCTCAACAATAGATAAAATAAATTTTTATAATTAAAAAATATGTTGTCAATTAATAAAGTTAATTCAAATTGTTTTGATTTCATTAGTTTTAATTGAATTTGACAGATCATGCTTATCATTTTTTGTTTTATTTTATATTATGCTATTTTTTTGAAAGAAAAACTATAAAATATTACTATGAAAACTTTTCAATTTCTCTATTTATGTGATATGTTATAGTTTTTCTTTAATTAGACTCTTAAGTTAGTTTAAATTTATTATTATATAGTAGCTGTTTTTTTTCCAAAATATAAGTAAAAAAAATCTATTACTTCATTTACACATTTCATACGGAAAGAATTCGTAGACAATACTTAACATAAAAAAAATATATAAATGAAGTTCAAGAGCTTTTTAGAATTCTTAACTTTCCAAAATCGGAATTTTTAATACATTATGATTTGAGTGAATTGAAGTCTGAAAATAAAGATTTAGACTGTTACGATCGTTTTTGCTTTATTATTTCTTTTAAAATAAACTAAAAATATTATTTTTTTATAACTTCGTATTGAGAAGTATTATGAGTAATGTTTTCGATATGACCTACAAATCATATCTGAAAATATCTTATAAATATTTATCTAATTACAAATGAAATATTTGATATATTTTATTGCACGTTATATTCTCTAAGTATTAATTTAGACTTTAAACTACCTTTTTAATTTTTTTTACAATCGAGGTGTTAAATTTAATTTCATATAATTTAGGCACTATATTTCTAATTTTTTTTATATTTTAGATAGTATTTTCTTGAAGCTTTTTACATCATATTTTATAAATAAAATCGCATTTCATAAAATATTTATTGTGTTTTTTATGAAAGTATAAAGAATAATACAAATGTTTTTTTTTGAAATGAATAAGATGACGATATTAATTTCTCCGATTTTTACTCTAATTTTATGTGTTTTAACATTTTTTCGAAATTATTCATTTTGGCATTGAATTTTGATAAGTATGTATTTATACTCGTAGCACTTTCAATTCAAAAAAACTATGGTTTCTAAATAAACATTATTATTATTTGTTTAAATAATTAACGTTGATTATTAGATTATCTTAATTAATTATCTATCAAAAACAATTAAATCTAATGTCGTGAATCAAGTAAATAAACAAATAAAAAAATGAATCATGTTATATGATAGTGAAATTTAATCGATTTTTCGCACCGATTTTTGTGATTTAATTGTTTATAAATGTATATAGAACTTTTATTTTTTTAAAAAAAAATTATACTAATTTATTTAGCCATGCACCTCGATCAGTAAAATATTAAACTAAACTTTCTATAGCATAAAAAAGCATTTTTATGTTAATTGATTCGCATATTTCATAAAAGACTTCCGCGAAAAAAATTCTTTGAACATTTTTTATTGTCATAAACTTTTAAATTGTTTTTATTCTTGAATTAATGTGGATCAAACCCTGGTAATTTCTATGGTTTTTTCACCTTAAAGTGATTTAAATATTTTTTTGATTTTTTTAAGTATTGAAACTTCACCACCGTGCGTCAATCAAGAATCATAATATAATATTATCTTAGATATAATTAAAATATACTTGATTTCATTTAACTCTATTTTATTGTAACTATAACGATTTATACATATAAATGTTTTAACTATTAAATTTACATTTTCACTGTATAAAATTATCTTGTTGATTTATTTTCCGCATAATATGGACAGCTTTTTATTAAAAACAGGTGATTATAATTGACTATATTAGGATATTTTGATATTTTGTGCAGTATAGATCATCATAATTTATAATTTTCTTATTTTTTAAGGTTCTTAAATACATGGTGGGATAGAATGATGAAATTAAAGGGATAAATTTTCATCTTGTGTTCTTTAAAATATATGTTTTTTTCAATTTAAATCTACGAAACTAAATTTTTACACAAATTTTTCTATATTTTCGCCATTTTTTTTGTAATTTATCATAATTAAAAATTATAATTAATTTCGTGCCGATATTCTTTACAATAAAATAATCGTGTTTTTTCTTTATATAAAAATAAAAAGATTTTTTATAATACATTAATTGCCTAAAAATATGTATCTATCGTAATTAGATAAATTAAAATTTTCTTTAAAAATCTTTTTTATAGTAAAATATAAAATTATAATCTCATTTTTAAATTTAAAAATTTTGGATAAATGCTTAGGGCATTATACAAAAAAATTTACAAATTTTTATAATTATAAAAATATATTTCTGTATAATAATTAGAATTTTTCAAAAAGGTCGCCTTAAACAAAAATGTTTAATATTTCTAAATTTCCATCTCAAAAAACAATTTTTTGCTTGCAAATAAAAATAAAAGAAGTCATATTTAATAGCTTCTGTAATTTTTTTTTCAAAATATACACATAAAAGACCAAAAAAAAATATTTTAACACTTACCAATGATTTTGTATTGTATCAAAATTCAAAATATAAACGAATATTCTTTTCTAAAAAAACCTTTGAAAACATTGGATCAGAATATTTAATGTAAAAATGCACAATTTTCTATAAATTTTTGTATTTAACCATTTAAATAAAGTATAATTATATTATGCTTGTAATATTTATGCATGTTTTTGATGTTTTTTTTGCTTTTCAATTTTGGTTTTTTATAAGCATATAAAAAGGTTTTTGTATTTTTTAGGAAATTTTTACTGTTTTATAATAGATATCTCTAAAATTTTTAAATTTTAAAATGATTATTTTTATAACCATTAAATAGAAATATCTGATTAAAACATTAATTAAAAAATGTTTAGATAGTTTTATATTTTGATTCCTTCCAATGATTTTGAGTTTTTTATTTATATTAGAAAGAATTTTTCCAAAAAATGTTTTATTCAGACTATTATTTTATCAATTAGTTTTAGAATATGATTAAATTTATTCTCGAATATATGAATTAACAGTTCTTTGCATTCACATGCTCAGAATTTAATTTTGATTCTCGCATTTTTTTTTCTCTTTAAAAAAAGGAAATATGTTAAAATTATAATTTTCACAAAAAACAACATAATTATATTCCTTTTGAAATGGTTTTTTTCGATTGGGTATAAGCGAAAAGAGTCTAAATTATATGTTTTTAGGCGTTTTAAGCTGAATTTTAAAATTTTAATATATATATGATTTTAACATAAAACAAAATGCCAAAAAATTGAATTATAAAAGGTTGAAAAAAACACATAAAAAATTAATGAGATTTGAGATATTAAAACTTGGTATTAAATATTAAAAACCTTTGAATTGGTTGATTATTTCAGATATATTTGATTTGAAAAGTTTTATTTTTTTTATCGTTTGTATTTATCAAATTAAGATTAACATCTATAAAACCAACAGTCAAAATTTTAATATAATTTTGACGATGACTATTCAGACAAAAATAATAAGAACTTCAATTATTTTAAAAGGCAATGGAGAATAAAAGGAGCGATTTTTCTTTTACGCGATTTTGCATGAAAATGAAATAATTGAAATAATAGTCATTTCTGTGTTTTAAATATATAATATTAATAAAACATTGATGTATTTTATGCTTAAAATCTTTAATTTTTTTTCAATCTAATTAAATTAGATCTAGTTTTTAAGAATGTTTGATATCGAATTTGTTATAGGATTACAATATTTATCTTTGTGACTTAGTTAAGAAATTTCGATCGAAAATTTTTTAAGGGTAGTTTACTTTGGCTAATAAAATATTAAATTTTAAATGTTATCACAATTGCTTGTTGTTTTACAAAAAGCCTTCGAATAAACATCAAATTTACTTATAAGTGAAATGATGCATAAAATGAAACCTATAAATATAATTTGAATACAAAATTATAGATGTATGAAGTTTTGGATCGATCTATAGTTCTTCTTAGTTTCCTATTTTCAATTGAAATTTAATTAAATATATAAGAATTTTTTTCTTGTTATAATTATTTACCAAAGCTTTATTTAAGCTAATATTTGATCAAAAAAAGATCCAAAAAACAAAAAACTTTCATTTTTGTTATTCAGCAAATACACAATAATAATCATCATACAATGATCAAATTTGATAAAAAATTTATAAAACTTCAAATGTAAAAAAACTACTAAAAGAAAGAAAAATGCCATAAATATATTTTTTCTAATTTTTTAAGATAAAAAGATAGAAAATAAATAATAAAAATTCAGTTAGTATATTTTTAAAGTGAAACACTATTTTTTATTATTTATTACACCATTTTTAATCAATTCAAGCGATTCTAGGCGACAAAAATTTAATACTACATGATTTAAAATCGCATATCAATAAAACCATACAATGATTATATACTATATACTGTTTATGTGTATATTGTTAAAAAATTATAAAGATATTTTTTTTTATTTAAATTTGTGGTGAAAAACGTCGAATAATATAAAAATTAGGATATTGTTTGTTATTTACTAAGCAAAAACAAACCACGATAAAGTTTATTCTTATGTGGTTTAAGCGCTTTTTACCAAAAATGTGCATATAAAAATATTTTATGTTGTTCTTATTTGCATGAAAAGAAAAAAAATGAAAGAAGAATACAAAGAATTTTCAAAGCAATCATAGATTGCTGTAATTAGAACCAGGACTATTAATAGAAGATTATTACAACGAAAACTACCAAAAATCACAATTTTTACCTTTTGCCTAGAAAACACGAATTATTATTTTCCTATGAGACATCTTTTTTATTAACAATAAAAAAGAGTTCCAGAGATCTTGTTTTTTCTGATTTTTAACTTAAAAAACTGAGCGTTGAAGAATAAGTGTATACGAGTCGCAGATGGAAAGACGATCTGAAGGACAATAAAAAAATTTTTAAACAAAATAAACACTATTTTTTATTATTTCATTTCACTATTGTTCTATAAATATCATATTTTAAATCAAACAGAGCAAATTTTGTATTGTAAATATCACTGGGACATTGTGCTGTTGGTGTTTGTGTTGAAGAATAGTGGAATGACTAAAAATGAAGGGAAATTTTTTCTGTTGAAAAGATAATAAACAATTATATGTGCTAAAAATTCAATTTAATATCAAATACACTGCCTACAGCTATTTCAACAAGAGCTACATCATAAAATAGAAGATTTGCTTTAGAAAAATTTTAATCAATATTTATGGGAGCCTATTTGATTTCTGGTATAGTCAATAACACAATCGAAGTTAGCTAGTGTCATTTAAAAACCAGCCTAATAAAAGAAAAACAATCAAAAAAAATTAAATTGAATTTGATAACTTTTAAAACAAGATACTGTATAAATTGCGTCTTTTTAAATCCTTAATTAACTAATTAATTGGTTATTGCAGATAAAGTTCATTTTTCCAATTTATTCTGTTTATACCCAAAAGAAGGGCCAAAAAAATGTTCCTTTGACCCTCTTTCTATAGAGCATATTAAATTTTTAAAATAATTTTTCAGATATGCGTATGCATTGTGCAAAAAGAACAAATAAATACACATAACCCAAATAGAGATAAGCAAATTGAAACAAATTTTATCTTAAAACGAGTAATCGTATTATATGTTGATACTAACAGACCTTTAAAAATTTTTTCCTTTCTTGATTTCGCTTTATGTATGTTATTTTAGAAATCTGACGTATAATAAGACAATATGTATACAAATTTGTTGTCATATAATATTATTTTTTGTTTATAAATAAATATATCAACCACTGGAATAAGAAAAATAATTATATTGCATTTTAGATAAATCAGAATATTTTTTCCATAAGATATACAACAAATAGGAATTCGATAAGCAAAAACATAGAAAATACTAATTTATAAAACCGAATTCTACACATTTATTAACCTGGAAAATATCAATGATCTATCATCTTTATAAGGTTTACTATGCTAGTAGAATCTATTAAATAAAAAAACCATGAAATTTATTATCATTTTAAATATATCCCAATTTTGTAGTTGATTGAGTTATAATGAACCCTTTTTTCGTTAAATTTAAATTGTTTTGATTAAATAGATTATTTGAGTATTTTTGTAAATTAAGCATCAAATTGTAACCAAGGTAATATAATTTTTATATCACTGATTATGTCCAATAAAAAAAATCAAAAAATAATAATAGATTTCCTATATTTATTTAATCATGTTAATAAAAAATGTTTTTTTTATATGAAGAAAATTAAAACTTGTTGTATAGTATTTGATTCTAATAAAATTTAGTGTTTACTTTATAATATAGAATATAAAAAGGAAAAATCTTGTAACTGATTGCGCTAATGTTTGTATATCTTCCTGGTCGTTTCTATTTTTCCTTATTTTTAATTTATTTGTTTTTTTTCTCTTTTTTTCTTCATAATGTAATTAGATAATTTTGATCACCAATCATATTTTTGTGGACTTTTGATTTCTTTGCAGTAATATTTTTTCTAAGATATGATTGCTGCACTCATTGTGCATCCGAATTGTGTGGCAGATAAATATTGAAAAGATATAATCGATGCAGAATAAAATATTATTTCCGCTACATTTTTTTCTAGCGATCATAAATACTTTTTTCGGCTAACAACTTTTTTCTTTTATTCAGTTTTTTGGCTGCATTAAGGTTTCGTTTATAGTTGTATGGCGACTATTTTAAGGTGTATAAGGTTGTATTTCGGTGAAAATCATATAATTAGCACTACTACTATGTAGTAAGCTATTTACCGCAACAATTAAATATCTTTTTGTAAAAAAACAAGATACCAATCGATTTCAAATTTTACGAAATTACAAATATTTTTTTATTAAATTTTTGCATTTGAAAAACTTCTTTTTCAGAAATTGATAAATTAATACCTTTTTCGCTCTAGGTTCTTAACAGCTACAATTATGAACTGTTCATGATTCAATAAGATAAATATAAAAATAGTCAAATATAAAGGATTTATAGATATTTAAAATATTTATACAAATCAAAAAAAATCAATAAAATCGTTTTATAAATCTAAAATTATTTAAATTTTTCGGGTCCTAATTCGAAGTTTTTATATTTTTCCGTTTTATATAGTGGGGTTTATATTTCAGTGTTTTATAAACTTTTTATTACTTATGTTTTTTTTCAATCTGTTATTTTAGATATTTTGCGCACATTTTTGTCAAGTTTCTGACTATCTCTTTCAAATATTATTTATTCATTCATAATATAACCAACCTCACCAAAATGTTTTATACTCGAGTTGCGATAATGTTTATTTTTATTATTCTGCATACGAAATCGATATAGCTATTATTATAGACGTTTACACCGTAACAGACAAAAATTTTTATTAAACCCTGTTATTAAACAAATATTAATAAATTAAAAACAATTTTTTAGAGAAAAAAAATAATTTATAAATTTTACATAATTGATGGTTAATTATATATAAATATTGAAATACCAAGTGTTGAGATCCCGCTTCGACGGCGAAAAAAAACAGAGATAACGAGGAAAACCAAAGGAAATAAGGAAGGAAAAGGTTTATTTTATAAAAATTATGTGTAATTTTTCTTGTGAACATTTGCTTTTCGATGTTTTTCTTAGTTTTCATGTCCCTTCTTTACTTTTACATTCCTTTCCTTTTTTCTCCTCTTCTCTAGAGGATGGCACAGATAATGCTCATATTTCACCTACAGAGGCAGTGACGGAAAGAACACAAGGACTTGTTGCACTTGAAGCGCTTGAGCTTGTATTTCTGTATTTTACACACCAAGAATAAAAAGTATGTCACAACAATAATTGAATTTTTTTTGAGTATTGATGAAGTTGAAAGATAAAAAAGGCATTAGCGCAGTAAATGCAACTTAAAAACTACCTTAATCCTAATATAAACACACATATTGTGAATATCTATATGATTTGTCGATATACAAAATATGGAATAAGAAGTGTATAGTTATGAAAAGACGGAAAGAGAAAAATTTGGTAAATAGTCTTTAAATAAACAAAGTTTTTTCTATTCCTCAAACAACTTTTTACTTTATGAATTTGGGCTAGAATTTTCTGAAGTCCTCGTATTATCATAGTAAGTATTGCATATATCGCAAATAAAAAAATTTGAAAAAAAAATCGAAAAGAAATTTTTTTTAAGGTTATATATAAATTTATTAAATAACTAAATTTCATACAAAATTGCAGACTTTGTGCATAGAAATTATGTAATTGAAATAACTTTATATTTTCAAAAAAACCAAAATCTTAATGACTAGTTATTTTATTCTAAAATATCTATTTAAACCTTAAAATAGCAACTAAGAGCCAAAACTAAATTATTATTTTATAATCCATATATTCAATAATTATTATTTAAAATTATAAAACAAAAATTTACACTATTTTCCAAACATTTGAAAAAAATGATAAAATTTAACAAATTAACAAATAATCAAAAAAAGTGTTAAAAAGTGATTAAGTGAAAACAAGTATATTGATGATTAAATTATATTTGAAATGGACAAAAAACAAATTAAAAATATAAAATAGTGAATCTTTTCTAACTGAAAATTTCAGCATTGATAAAAAAATTTTTTTTGATGATCTACATGTAAGAAGAATTGTTTCTTAAGGTTGCCCTTTATTTTTCTTTGAAACATGTCACATATTTTTTGGTAAATTACAAATCAAATATGTAACGAGCTGCGTAATAGTAAGTGTAACCTCATGGTTTTTATAAATTTCAAATTCGATTGTGCTAAAATTATAATTCAATATTTTAAATTTGAAATTACGAAAGACATAAGTTAAGAGAAACAAATATTTTATTTTATCTATTTGTTTGTAATAAAATTTTAGAAAACTAGTATTTAAATCAATAATTTCTCTGTTGATTGTTATTTAAACAAGCATTAAGGCATTAAATAGATATCAATGTATTAAATCATGTAACTTAATCAAAAACGAAGTTTCATATTACATATATTTGTAAAAGCTTTAGTATCTATATGATAATTTGCCTTTTTTATAATATTACCTTTGTTAGAGGGTTTGGGAAGCATTTCAATGGATTAGATGATGGTCATATTTTTGGTCACGGTGGTAAATCACATGGTGATCATGGTCATGATGGATATGATAAAGATGGAAAATTTGGACATCCAATGGGTCATCATAATGGTTACGGGACACATGGCGGTGATAGTGGAAAAAATAATCTTCTTTTTACAAATGATGTTATTCACCACGGAAACGGAAATGTATATGCAAATTTAGATGAAAAACCGAATAAACTTCCTAATACTTTGTCAGTTGATGATATCCACGATAAAATGAATGACGCCATGAATGATGCACACAATGCTTCAATAGCCGGTAAAGAAGCAGAAAGAAATGCCGAACTACTTCGCGCAAGTATTGCGGCTGAAAGAACTAGACAAAAAAATGAGCAAATTGCGCAATTAAAGGCGCTTGATGATGAGGCAGCACGAAAGGAAGCAGAAAGACCAGAAGTTTTAGGTAAAAAAACAATACCGGTTGCAACATTTACGCAAGAAAGTTTTCCGTTATATCATCATGTACGCGATTTGATGGCAAAAATTAAGGGAATACAGCAGGCTGAAATGCGTGTAATACAGGCACAAAAAACCATAACAAGATTGGATGATATTACAGATCTAGTTCGTTTAAATGATGTTGCTGTTGAAAATCCACATGCATATCATGAATTTTTAAATGCTGGCCAAGCACGAGATAAATCGTTGTACATTCCTGTTTTGGATACAGGTGGAAAGTTTTATGTCAGTGGTTCCTCTAGTGCACATAATTTAGGCACACATGACATTCCGTTAAAAGATAAAATGTTTGCAGATGGTCATTCACATTTCTCAGACCATGGTAACATGACAGATACCGACCTCGAAAGAGGTGGTAAAGCTGTAGGACCAAGGCCGAAACCGAAACAAATAGTTCCGAATGCATCAAAAAATGGCGAGGTACTTATAAATGGGGACCCAGTTTCTAATCTTACAGATGATCAGATAGCCGCAGCTATAGAGCCAGCAACTCCTATACCACCTTTGAATGAACCCAAATTCAGCACAGAAACTACAAAAACCTTAACATCGACAACTTTACCACATTCTACTATAATAAGAATGTCTACAACAAAGTTATAGTTTATTTTTAATAAAATTTTTAACTTTTAGGATTATTTCAATTGTTGATTTCCTTTTTTTTAAAAATATTATCTATCGTTCAATTTATTATGATCAAAACTATTGTGAATAGTAGATATTAATATGAATAGATTCAATTATATTTTCACTATTCATGATTTCTCCTTAATTATAAAACAATATACTTAGTTGTAATTTAATTGTTTTAAACTTCTAACCATCACTCATGATCAAGTAAAACAAATTGAAATATATAAAAAACCAAAATCCTGATAAATAAAATGCAATGCTTTGATTCACTTTTTCAAATTAAAATCTAATCATGAAGAAGATTTGGAAATTCGGATAAACAATGCTTAAATTAAAAATTCAATTTAATTCCATCCCAAAAGCTTGTGAATATAACAGGAATCACTTAATTATTTTGAATATTTTTAAAAATAATTAATAAGCAATTTAAGAATGCTATTTTGCAAAAAGAATAAATTGATAGCTTATTCATTGGTTTAATGTTCTTAATTTATTTTTTAGTTATATTATTAAAAAATTTGGATAAAAATTTTTGGCTATGAAGACTTTTTTGTGAAAAAATTTATTTTTTGAATTTATCCACTAAAATATATTGCAAAATATTTAAACAAGCCTTTAATAAATATTTCAAATATTTTTTTTACAGTGGCATATGATTTTTTTTAAAAAAGATGCAGTCTTTAACTATCTGCTATGCAATTAAAATAGAGTCCAATCTTTATAGTATTAAAAAAAAAAGGTTTTCAATAAAAATATTGAATGAAATTAAAATTAAATAGTTATGATAGTTTTTTTTAAGTACAGATAATTTCAATTTTGTTTATATTTATTTAAATCAAACTTTTTTTCATTTCAAAAATTACCAAGTATTATTGTTAAAAATCCGCATTTTTACAAAATAGATGATATTCAATAATAACTATTATCACGATCGATATAAAATTTAATGATAATTTTTTGAAATTTTAGATTCGTATTTTCTATAATATATTTTTTATCAAATACCTTTTTGGCCAAATGAACCAAAATTTCTTTGTATAGGAATTAGATTTGTCATTTTATAAATCATAATTTTCACATCTTTATATTTAAAAATGTTTTAAAAAAGGTTGTACTAAAAGCAGAATATATGAATGAGTACTATTTGAAAAATTAATAAAAATTATAAAATTTATGAATATATACAAACTTCAGGCGTATAAAATATTTTAATGTTATGCAATTAACTAATTTAGACTAAAAAAATACAAGTTTATTGAATTTCATAAAATTCGTCAAAGATTAGATTACAAGTCATTTTCATTATACAAAACTATTAAAATTACAAATATGTGTCCATTCTGCTACTAATTAATTTATTTATGACTTTCAAAACATGTTTTCAAAAAAACTAATAAAACACTTATAAAACAACTAACTATAAAACAAATCTGTTAAATAATGAAACAAAGATCAAATTATAATATTCAAAAAAAAATTCATTCCTAACCATGAAGATACACTTTAAATTCTTGAAATTTAACCAAATAATGCTCATTTTTATTTGTATCACATATATACCATTTCACAATGCATTAATGAATTTTAATATTTTCGGTAGAAGTTTTCGAGAAGTATATGACAGTATTGGAAGCCACAATTTTAGTCAGCATGGTTGTGATATTGAAAGAAAGGGGGAAATTAAATATCGTCCAGGCCCAGAAATTCCATTTTGTTCATGCCAATTGTTCGCAACTGATTATAGTCATGATAGTTCTGATTGCCTCATGTTTTAGGGTTGGTTATTAAGCAAAGATAATATAAAAATATTGAATAAATGTATAATTTAATAACGTTAAAGCTGTTAATTTAATAAATTTTTTGACCGATTTTGAATAAATATCTTAATTTAACCTTTCGAATTGATTGTTATTGAATATGAAATTCTTCTTTTAGTACATTTAACAATTTATTTTTCTATTTATGGTAACCCAACGTTAATAAAAAAAGATTTAATTAATTTCTGATCCGACTTGATTAGATATATTATGATTCGGAATCATCGTTTAAGTGTTGGTAAATTTTTTATAATTTTGATCAATTTTATGAAAATATTTGTCAAGTTGTAAAGGTGAAATGCGTAATTAAATTAATTATTTTATCGGGGATATTATAATCAATTATAATTAGACGCAGAGATCTATTAATATATCGAACCACTAAAACTATGCTATGCCGAAATATATACAGGAAAATAAAACCAAATTTATCAATTGAAAGGTTTTTATCATCTTTTGCCCACACTTTCCGAGTTTAATGCAGAATTTATGTTCTTATTGTATTATATTGAACATGTTAAGATTTAAAAAACATTTGAATAGAATGATTATTGATAATTTTACCGAAATATCGAATTATGCTAAATATTTGATTCTTAAGGAAGGACTGTAATAATTATTAGCTTCTTTCATATAAATATTATGATTTAAAATTGTTCTCAACACCGAATACCTGTTGTAATTTATATGTTAATTATATTCATTTGAACCAGAAAATAATATATTTAAAACTAATTTTAAAATCAAATATTTTACATAATGTTTTAGAAAAACAAAAAATAAAAGTATCTAGATTGTTATAATTGTTTAAATAAATAACCTATATTTAACTTTCTTAAAATTATCTACTTATGGCCTAATTATAAAAAAATTTTAGCAATAACAAAACACTATACAATTATTTGTTTTTACCTAAATTCATTTAAAATTGGATTTTAGAATACTTTTGTGGTCAAATTATTTGAACGATATTTGTGTTTTTCAAAACAAAAATGTCTATTTTTATCGTCGTATAAAAGATCTAAATAATTTTTTGACCATTTTTCATTACTCATCAATACAAAATCTCCATATAAAAACTAAACTTTAGACAAAATGTGTTAAAATATATTTTTTGTTTTTAAAATTAATTTCAGTCTTTATTTTTTTCAACAGATATTTTAATGTTTTAACTTATTTTTATCGGCATTACAAATTAATATTTAACATGATATTTATAATTCTGCAAAAAGCAATTAGTGTCTTAACTAATTATTTGGTGAGCAGATTGTGATAACCATTGAAATTATGTTAAAAAAATTTTTATCTGAAATCAGTTGTGAATCCGTTTTCCTGAAATTTAAACGTAATCATAAAAAAAGTTAATATAGCAATTAGAAACTTTCCTAGTAAAGAACTTTAGGTTATTTTAAAATTTTTATTCTATCTTAAATTCCCTTTCTAAAGGTAATTTTTAATAATATATAATTTAATAAAAATTTTGTTTTCTCTGTTACTTTTTCCTCTAAATTTTCCTTCTATTTAATATTTGGAACATAAAAAATTCTATAAAAAAAGAACAAATATTACAGATAATCAACTAAGATAAGAAATAATCAGATATATGTGTTTTCGTAGGAATAGGTACTTCAGCTTTATATTTATCGTGTTTAGCCCAAAGAATAAAAAATAAACTTTTTTCGTGTATCAATTTTTATTATAACTAATTAACACATTTACTTTTTAGGAACTACTTCAAAAAATATTCATCCTTTGCCCATATCATGAACAGTTAAGATTATTTCTTTGATTGTGTTACAAATAATTAAAATTAATAATAAAAATTCTTTCATGTGAGTATATTACACCTATATGGTTTCATTTACATTAACATGTGCTAACAAATTCAATAGTTTTCATACTAAACCAATATATTCTTTAATTCCTACAGTCAAACTGATATAAAGTTTTGTGACGAAAAAGAACTCTACTCTCACTTTATAAAAATTAATTTGAAAATTGAAGCAACTAGTCTGATAGATGAAATTCAATTCTTTTATATTTATTTGAATATAAATTTACTTTTTTCCAATTGATAATTCTGAAAAAAAATATTGTTAATATCAATATATTGGTTTGATTTATTAGTAACTTAGAATAAGGATAATTTTTTGCTGATTAATTGTAATGATAATTAAATTAAAGATAAAAATTTAAAAATGATCTATAATATAAGAAAAACTAAACACGATAAAAAAAACTTAAATTTTTTTATTTTCATTTTGGTGGCATCTAGTATCATTAATATTATTTACAACCATATTTTCTTATATGTTTAGTGTGTAACAAAAAAAACTTTAATGATTGGGCCTTCAAATAGTAATGCTATAATTAAAGATATGGATGGTAAAAAATAGCTCTGGGTGTTTCATTAAATAACATATTCCTTGTTAAAGGTTTGCGCATTTTCTCAACCGTTTTTATGTGCCACTTTTATAATCTAAGGTGACTCTTTTATATTCATATAATTTAGCTGTTTTAATAATTTTATTTTACTTTCGTTTAAACATGATTATTAGAATCTCATACATTGGAAGATTTCATTAGGGTTTTTAAATTATAAACCAATATTAAAAAAACAAAAAAGGTGTATTTCATACTAACTAAAAACATAAATCTTTAAAATATCATATAATATTTTTAAAATCGCTATATGCTCTTAAGAAATTTTTGCTGCACTGTTATTGGTGGAAAAATAACTATTATATTTTATTAAAAATTTATTTTTTTTGAAAAAAATCTATAAACCTTTTTCTCTTTATAATTACCATATTTCTATTTAATACGGCAAATACCAATTGAAATTTGTTTATAAATGAGATAGGAAAAGGTAGATATGGAAAGACCTAAGAGATGCAAATTGCTCTTGTTAAATCAATGTTAAAACGAATACGTAACTAGTTAAACAATGATTGACATGTTTTTCGCTTTAGTCTTCTAATAAAGTAATGATTATTTATATCTTTTTCTAATACATATAAAAATCGTATTTTTATGTTGATTTGTTAATGATGTGTCAAAACTATAAATCACGGAGGATTCATTTCATGATATTTTTTTTATGGAAAATACATGTTTTTTGATATAAAAATATACCTTAAAAGCTATTTAAAGGCAAATTTTTAATTAAATAGAAAAAAATACTATATTTCTTCTACTTCTGATTTTAATACATTATTATGCTCTTCTAATAGAAAAAAAATGCATTTTAATTATCCAAATCTTTTTGTTTAAACGTTAATCTATGGGAAATGACTTGTTTTAATATTTTAAAGCGGTATTAAAAATTAAGAAAAATTATTGAATGTATACAAATCTAAATGATCTAATAAAAATGTTGTGAATTTTATAAAAAAACCTATAAATACTTATAATTTTTTGTGTATTTTTATATACAACACAACAAATGGGTTTTTTTAGATATTTTAAATAAAAAAAGAATTTATATGAAACATTTACAATATTACGGTTTTTTCACAAAAAGTTTAATTTTTTACATTTTATAAAATTAGTAAGGCTTTGACACTGTTTGCTTTTACAATTAATTTTGTTTTCGATATATAAAAGTCTAATTTTATATTATATAGTAAAAAAATTTATTGAACAATGCGCAAAAAATCAAAAATTGTATTTAAATATCTTAACTTTAATTATTTATGTAATCGCCAAATTTTAACTTCAAATATATAAACAAAATATTATTTCATGAAAAAAAGCAAAGATTTCGCCAATTTTTCACGAGACTAACTTAGGACTTTCTAATAAATCACAATAATTCTAGAATATTCATTAAATTCCAGTTTTGTTTTCAATAGTTATGCAAAGATATCATATACAGAATTATTAGAAAAATTATAGATGATTGTTGCATAAAAAGTACTGGAAAAAATATTCAATAAGTAAGAAAATTATGGAGAATAATTATAACATATTAATTTTTCAATTTTAAAAAAAAGAAAGCTTATTTTGGTAATAATATGGGAATTTTCCAACACAATCAAAAAAGAAAATGTACCGAAAGAATACACAGAAAATGAAGAGATAAATCATCTGAAAATATATTTAGTTAATTTAACACTTAAACATTTTTGAATCAAGTTTCAATATAATCGAAGGTTTTTATAGCGTAAAATTAAACATTAAATATTGCATATGAATTTACATTTTAATAAACCATATATTGCAACAAAAAGGCATTCTAAATGTCCTGTAACACTAGGAAATTACCATATTTAAAATAAAATTCAAGAATGCTAAAACATTTCATACTATTATATTTATTTAAATTATTATTTTTAAAGTCATTAAAATAATCACCTTTTATCCTATTTTTATCACTAATATTGTTAATGTTGTTACTGTTACTATTGATATTACTAATACTATTACTATTTCTAAATTTATTAAACATTTTTCTCTCTCTCCTTTTTTTTTAAATTTAAATACCTTTTTGTGATTTTTGTTATCTCTCTGATAATCACGTTCACTAAAAGGAAATATCGTATATTAGAAATTATATTGTAAAAAAATGTTAAATGTTGTTATATTAATTATATTTACTAATTTATATTCCAAACTAAATATTTATTTTATTAGAATATTTAATTAAGGTTTTGTGTGGTAATTTATACCACACTAAAATTAAAAAGCAAGGTTTAGGAAGAAATAAAAAATATTTATTCCCAATAAATTCATGAAAATAATTTATCAGTAGAATATCATAAAAACCTATAAAAATTACAGATAAAGAGCCCATTTCATTAAGAATTGTGACAAAAGAAAGAAAATATAACTATGCTTACATAAAACACACTTTTGAAATATCTAGTCACACAAACTTTAAAGATGAAATTCAGAAAAGATAGATTCAATTCGCCTTATTATAATCATCATATCTAGCTAGACTCTATAGTAGTAAAACCGAAGACATAAAAATAAAAATTCAAAGATTTATTTCAACGAACTAGTACATATAAATTATCATTGTAAAAATATACGTTCTTGATGTTTTTTCAATTATCAAAAAAAACTTTCAAACTTGCGATATCGCATATAAACAAACACATATGTTAAAAAATATTCAAAATTTTATCTGACTAAATATGTTATTAGATACACCTTCATTCAGATTATATAAATTAAAAGGCATAATTACTACCAAGTTGATGCCGAAAACCTCAATATGTTTTTTTTTTGTTTAAAATTTTATTGTGATGCGCGATAATTATCTAATTAGAATTTAAGTGGCTTTTTAATTTTCATAGTATTTCTACGAGTACAAAACAGCGTGATCCGCATTCCAAACATTGACATCTAAATTATAATTGCTGAAATTTAAAATGATTTTTAATTTTTAATTAAAAATTGAAATTTTCTTGTAGTAAGATTAGAAAAAAAATACAAATATGTAAAGATCGATGGTTTTTTGTTTGTTTTTTGTTTGATTTGTGAATAAATTTAATAAATTTATGTTTGCGTAATCAATATAATATACATGATTTTTTGATGCATTTGATCATTAAAAACAAAAAACAATAATTTTTGATCTCTTATATTCTTTTTTAGCCATTTAAAAACTTTATAAGGAAATGGTTTAAAACGGAAAGAAGTTGATAAAAAATTTTATAATTATGGAAGTGTCATAATGTTTCATATGTAAATAATATTCGAAAAAAAGTTATACTTTTTTTGATTTAGTGCACTATTTCGGTTAATTTGATAAATATTAAATATTATATAATTAATGTGTTTTATTTAATTGAAGCCCTGAGAAATTTATGTAATCCGTGTTATATCTAGGCCTATAACGTTAAAAAATTATCTAACAAACTTTTCCTTAAAAAAATAAATAAAATCAATAAAGATTGATAATTAATACCAGTAAAAAATATTTAAATAAAGCACAAGAAACAACACGAATCATACAAATCAGTTCATATTAGAATAAAGTAAGATTTTTATGTGGTCATTCAATAATTAGAGAATTATAAAAGGCTTTTAATATTTGATCGTAAAAAATCGAAAACTTTTAAAAAAATTATATATAGGCCTTAATACTATAGTGTCTTTATTGACACAAATTGTATTATTTTTAAAATTGATTACGATATATTTATTTGATTTTAGAAATTATTGATGATTAAATTATAAACATAAATTATTTTAGAAAATTTTGTCCTATCGAAAATTTCATAAAAACACAAATAAAAATATTATCTTAGTTGAATTTTATATTTTCAATAAAAATATATGATTGCAATAAATTTCAAAGAACAGATTATAAAAAGTGAATTTTAATTTTGGTTGGTTTTTATGGATTATCTTATTGATTCTTAATAAATTTGAAGTTGATAAAAATTTTCATCTGATGAATGACGATTAGTAAAAATATTTTAAAACAAAAATATAAAGATCGCTCATTATTAAATAAGCATGCAGAAAAAAAACTTTTTTTTATTTTCTTTTTTAAATTCCAATAATCAATTATCATCCAACAATAGGATAGATAAAGCTAAAATAACGCTGATTAACTTTTTGTTTTTCTTTCTGGTTTATTAAGTGATTTATTTTATTCTATTAATGATTTAAACATAAAAATTAGTTTAATATTAGTTTTCATGTAATTTAACAAGATAAAGGAATCAAATTAATTTATTTATTTCGAAATAAAAAAAAATCTTAAAAAGAGATAGAAGCACATTGTTATATATAATTATGCTTACAATCACAAACTCTAAAAGTTTTTTTAGATAAAAATATTATAAAAACTTAAATATATTTTTAACTGATATGATGATTTATTAAATAAACACATAAAGAAACAATGACTTAGTTTTTACACTAATTCTAACATAAAAAAAGAAAAATTTGCTTTATTTAAACTATATATTTATATAAAAGTCAATTCCTTCAATACAGTATAATTATAAAAAGCGTTTGTAATTATAAATATATATGAAATCCCAAATAAAATGTAAGCAAATTACTATACGAATAATAAATCTAAAAAGCGTTTTTTTAGAAAAAATTATAATTTCATTTTTAAAGACATGGCACACATCAATTATACATATATATTACAAATAAAATTTGTAACATTTTTTAAAGAGACATTACATTTTCTTTAAAGCAACAATCTAATCAAAAGGTAACATGAATTTCTATTCTTTATGTTTCATATAACAACAAACAGTTAGAACCAAACATTTACTGTTAGACAAAATACTACTATATCAAATAACAGTAAACAACACTAAACACCTTTATATATATATGGCTTCTTAAAATATAATATAAATGAAACTTTAACAATTAGAATATTAATTGTCGAAGGCACAGCGTGCGACTGACCAATCAAATTTGAGAAATATAAAATTAACCATTTCTAAAGGAATTTAATATATTTTTAATGCATATAATATTCATAGTTTTTATATAAAAGGTTTTCTTATTGATACTTCATATTTTAAAAATAAAAACTTTAACAAAAATATGTATTTTATACATAAAAAGTAAACATAACAATTTAAAAAATTTATCTTTTCTTATAAGCATTTTAGATTATTTAATCCATATAAAAGGGTAATTTTTTCATAAAAATACTATTTTCTACACAAAAAATTATAAAAGTTTCTGAAAAAAAGATTATTTAAACGGTTTATGATATAAAAAAAAATAAAAGTAAACTAAATTCATAAAATATGATAATTAAAACCTTTAAATAATCATATTATAAACATATAATGTTTTAAATTTTCAATAGTTATCCATTATAGAGTTTAAAAAGCATTGATTCGAATATTTTTTGGTTCAATTTTTATTAAACGAAACTATACATATAAAATAATGAATGTTTTTTTTTTGCTTTAATTAGCAAACTTCAAATCTTTTTTGTACTTAAGAGGAATAATTATTATACAAAAAGTTTACAAATTTTAAAAAGAATGAAAAATAGTAAATTCAAAAAAAATTTCTTTATTTTTATATAATAATATTATAGACATTACAAATTACTTGATTTAAGTAATCTATAAAGCACAAATTTAGCTACACTTTTAATAAGCTATATGTTTAAACGATTAGTAATGTCGAAAATTACTTCAAATGAATCAATGCTTTATAAATACGTGTAATTTTAGAATAAAACGGCATAAAAAAATCCTAATAAAATATTTCATTTAGCATAAAAACAAATAATTTTAAAGCATGAATTATATTATATTGATTTTTCAAAAACTTTAAAATCAGCCCAAAATATTTTATACTTTACTATTTTAGTTATATATAATTTGAAATTATACGTCAGTTGGATTAGATAATGAGAAAACTTTTTTTAATTCATCTTCAAGGGTGCTAAATTAATTTTTATAAGAACCAAAATTTACATTCGCCCGCATTACACGGCATGTTTGTTCGCCAAGCCCATAATCAATAAAGTAAATACTAGTCGCAGCCAGTCTTACCAATTTTTTAGGTCCAAGTAGTTTTTCAAAAGTGATATAAAATTTGGTTGGTTTTTGATAAAAAAAATAAATACTTGAATTACTGATATGTTCATTATTATTACAAATCTTATTTTTATGATTATTTTTACTTATTTTATTCATTTTATATAGTGATTACAAAGATGAATAATGCATATTTGATAGCGTTGATTTTTAGCCAATTACCTAATTTTAAGATATTACATACAAAAATGACTAAATATGTCTATTAAATAAATCATCTTAATAGAAAAAAACACTATTGTTCGAACAAGAACAATGTCTATTTGACATTTGAATTATGTACAATTTTTATCACTTTAAAAGGTAACAAATTTATGAAAATAAATAAATTAGATGTAACCATCTTATTTAAACATAATTTGCGACTGTTATTTTAAAAAAGTTAATTACATTCCAAAAAGTCAATGTGTTATCAAGTTATATTTAAGAGAAGTTAAATGTCAATTATTTTAATTAATAGTTCCTTAATTAAGCAAAAGATTTTTTGGTGATGTTATAGAAAAAAAAGTTAAAAATTTCATCGGAAGTTATGCCTTCGTAAAACAGTGTTTTCAAAAAAAATTTAAATAAAAAAACATTCGATTGTATCAAAAATTAAACAATTTGCTGTTTTGATTGGTTAGGATAGTACTGATGTCTAATAAAAAACAATAGTCTTATATAAGCAACCATCCTAATTCATTAATAATATAAATCGTTTTTTATTTGATAAAATAAAATGTTGGAAAGCACCAATATTCTCATAATTACGTCAAACCAAAGACTTTAACATTTGAAAATTTTATTATATGATGCAATATAAAAACAAGTTTCTGTTTTTTATTATATTAAAGCATAAAAATCAAAGAAAAACATATTTTTATTTTTGAAAGATGCCAATAATGGTCAATTAACACAAAAATTTAAAATTTTTTGCTTGCTATTGATCAACGAATGATATAATCATGAAAAAATATATTTAAAGTGTGTATTAAAAATAAAACCCAATTTTTGTATCTAAATTTTCATTTTTAACACAAAAACTCAATAAATTTCCAATATCAGATAACAGATTTTGTCGAAAAAATTGTGCCACAATCACGATAGATATATTATTAATAAAAAAGAAATGTATATTGTTGTAGCTTTCTAGGTTTTGTTGCCTAGAATCAGACAAGTAATCAGTAACAATAGAAATGTATAATTTGGATTTTGTGAGGTAACTTTATTTATGATGTTTTTTTGTTTTTTATCATTTAAAATTCTACTGTTTTTCAATTTACATTATTTATAAAAAATGGAAAACTTTCTCTTAATACATGCCGTAGATTTTCAACATGCAATACTGTTGTACATTTTAATATTAATTCTTCAAAAATCTGAAATATCAAGATAAATTAACAGATATAAGATAAAAAATAAAGACGTCAAAATAAATCAAACACACATGAAAATTTTGTAGATTAATTACTACAATAATATATTTTGTATTTTAACAATACAGGAAAAATTTGTATACTATGATACTTTTTTTACAGTAAGAAATTATTTCTACACATGTATGTATCTATAATTAAATTTTTTTGTTAAAACAAACAAAACGATTTTTAACGCAAAATATTTATTTATATTAAATAAAAAGGTTATTTTTCTGATTATCTATCTTTTATTTTTTTAGTTAAAATGTTTTTATTTATATAGATATATGATCTAATCTGATCTACCATATGACAAAAAGGTTTGGAAAATTCTATAAAGAAAAAAACTTTTTACATTAGATTTCCTGGAACTAAATTACCAGATAAAACTGGCGATAGTCTTCTTAAACGCGTTTGATGCTTCCAAAAAAGGTTCTTGAATTAATCTTTGTTTTTGAAAAGTATCATTTTGAAAAATGTATATAACAGTTGGTTGTTTTTGGTTAATTTAAGTAAAATTTTCTTTGATCTCGAACCACCACATATAAATTCAACCAAATGATATACTTTCAAAATATTTTTATGATGTGATAAATAAATTTAAAACAAATTATCCTCAATTCATGAATATCCAATAGTAATTTTCACAAAAACCTTTTATTAAAATAAATTTAATGTTCAAAAAAAATTATTTGAAATATTTTCTATTTTAAAATCATAAAAACAGAAAAAAAAACCTATATTATATTTTAAAAAGAAGCATTGATATTCCATTATACAATGATAACTAATTTTTATGTTTTTTTTTAAAAAAATTTACATTTTATATTAATAATTTTTGAATAAATTGAATTAAAATACTTAAAATAATGTATTGTGATGCTAACATACTTGTTAGCCTACAATTATATAGGGCTCGCTTTAGACAAACATGGTTTTTATATTTAGAAAAATCTTGATAAATATTATTCAGAATAATAAGGAAAAAGAAATTCTAGATTACAAATTATGAAGATTTTGCGACCCCTAAGACAGATGAAGTATAGGAAATTACAAAGTATCCCGATAAGAAAAAACATAAATCACAGAGAAACCTTATAATTACACAATAAACAACAACTACCTTTCAATTTATAAGAATTTTCTTTTGAATTCTCACACCGGCTATATTTTGGTCAATTGTAATTGGCAAAAAAACAAAAAATAAAAATTTAATATCACACATTTAATATATATTTTTTTAATCTGAATAATATCTATTTGTCGCAGAAAGACCTCACGCCAAAATTCAAAAAACCCAAATAATTGGAAAATTAAATTTACATAACGTATCAAGGTTTTGGACATAAAACCATTAAAAACTTCAAACTCGATTTACCAATAAAAATCACTGTTTTCGATTACAAACAAACCAATGATTGAAAAATTATGCGAAAAAATAAAAATTTGGTACACAAAACCATTAAAAACAAATAAAAAATGCTATTTTGCTTAGTTAGTATTTTAATAACTTCACTAAATTGTAATATTCCAAAAAAATTACACCAATTTATAGTTTATCTTTATGAATAAGAGAAAATTGACAAAAAGCATCCATTACGAAGCAATAATATTCTTTTAAAAAATATGAAAAAAATCTGTTATTACGAATTAGATTTGATCAAATTTTTATATTATTGTCATGTGTAAATTAAACTTTTCATGATTCTTGTATTATGTTATAATTTTATTGGTTCCAAAAAAAGATTGTATATTCATAGTAAGTTGTCATTAAAAGTTTTTAAGCGAAAAAAATTATCAAAAAAACATAAAATCTATTAGTAAAAGATGTAGTCAATTTCTATAACCATAAAAAATGTTACGGGTGTTTTTTTCTGCATACATTAGTTATTAAAACATGAAAAAAATTATGATATTTTTAACCCAAGCACTTCATACTTGTAGCTTAAGAATTTTTTACATATAACTTTATACAATGAATCGAATAAATTGTCAATTTAAAATTTAATAGAAATTATAGTTAAATTATTTTTTATATAAAAATTTTAATATCATACAATTTTTGGCAAACAACAAACAAAATGCAATAGAATCAAGTATTTAATGTCGGAAATCTGTTTTTATAAAAAAAAATGGTTTTATATAGCAAGAAAAGAATACTTATTCTATTAAACGATGTTTTTTTCATTTTTATTACAAAACAATTGTATCATAAGGTAAAACTATATTTTTTTATTTAGATTTAATCTTTTAAGTAAAATCCACACAATAATGTGGTTTTTTAAAGGTTTTTATGATATTATATTAATTTTGATCAATAATGAATCAACCTCTTAATAATTTCAGTATATTTATAAACAAATATTAATGTCTAATCTTTTAAAAATTATGCATTAAATTGATTATGGAAAGCATTGTGTTCTAGTATCAGAAAAAATGGCATAATAAATCACCTGATTCGATGTTAACTGTACTTTTACTGTTTTTAATTATTAGCCGAATTTTTTACACATAAAACCTAGATACGTATCTAAAAAAACAAGCATTAAAAGTGTACGAAATTCGCATTTCATTAAAAACATTCAAACACACATTTAATTTTTCGTATTTTTTTTTGTTAGGTATCTTTCTAACTAAAAAAAATCTTGAAAAAAAAATAAATCCGCTAAAGCATCTATTTTTATAGGCATAATTAATAGGTGCTTAATTTGCGACAAATATATTTTTACAGTTGATTTAAATTTCTAAGAACATTAAAAAGCATATGTTTATTGATTTTAAAATTTATATTGGCTTGCATATTATTTCAGAAAAGGTTTTAATTGAAATAAAATCTTACGATTTTTTAAAGGCTCGGTTGACATAAATGTCGGTATAACAAGCAAAAATAGGTTCCTTAATCCCTACAAACTTAAAAAAATCATATTAAAAAACATACTATATAAAAACATATTTTTTTGTGTATATATTCTTATATATTAAATATATTAAATTTTTGAATCTTTATCTGGCCTTTTCAACAGACTCAAAAATTTGGAATTGTTTTTTTATAATTTATATCTCGGCAAATTGAAAAATATCTGATCATAAGATTTACATTTTTATATAATAATTTCAAAAAAAAATTGAATAGCATATGGTTTTTTTCAGATATATAGAAGTGATTATTTTATCAATATAAATCATCGTAAAGGGATAAAATTCAATTTTTCATGAAAATTTCCTAAATAATAATTAATATTGTAACAAGTTATTTGTTAAAAATTATTATATCCGCTGTTTCTTCACTATAAAAAACCTATTTTCAACTTATTTTATGGAAAAAATTTTATTTTTGTAATTTATTTTTTTTAAAAATGTTTTTTAAAAATAATTTTTAAAATTCGATTAATTTAAAATTCTTATCAAATTTTTTATAGGATGAAAAAAACTAAGGATGAATTATTTTTTATAATTTTAACCGTTTTACAGTGATTTTATATAAATCGTTTGTTTTTAATAACGGTGGTTATCAAAAAGTGATATATAAAAATAATAAAATATCTATATTTATATCTTTATTGGTGTCTCTTTCTATGTGTAAGAGACATACGATTTATCAAAATGTTAGTTACAGGTTTAAAGTTTTCAAGAAAAAAATCATCATACAATTCATATTATTATTTGTTACAAAATATAAATTTTATAATAAATCGATATTTTGTAATTTTTTAAGTTTGATCAAATAACTTCGAGTGAAAATAGTGTTTTTAAAATAAATAAATTTAAGAATAAATATGATTTAAATTATTTCTTATAAGCTTCTTATGGTTTTTTAATTAAAACATTAGTCAATATTCAGATAATGGAAATAAAAAGACGATTCTTTGAATTTAACGACTTTCTGCATTAAAAGCAAGACTATGTAATCATTGGTTTTTTCCCTTTGAAACTCGGATCTAAAGCAAAGATTATTAATATAGAACATAGAGTATAAAATATGAATTCATAATGAATGCAATAATATATAGTTAAATTAACTTAAAAATAAATAACTAAAACACATTAAGATTTATTATTGATAATCACAATATTGAAGCTCTAATAAACTACAATAAAATAAATGAGACAACTATAGTTCATATGAACACAAATAAAGGTTGCTATATTCATGGCAAATGAGAATATAATCTTTAAAACTATTAAACCTTATTTATAAAAATCTAGTATCGCAATTATATTTTTAGTTTAGTTTAGAAAAATATAAATTAACCACATAACCAAAAAAATCTTAAACGTAAAACTTTTTAAAAAAATTTAAAAGTTAAACACATCGAAAACATTTAATATATAAAATAGAATGATTATGAAACAATTTTTTGCAAAAAAAAAGCATTTTGACTGTTTATCTTTATAATAATTATAAATTATTTTATATTTTAAGTTATATTTTACCCGATAAAACTTATTATTGCTTATCGAACAATATATAAACATAAAAAATTAAATCAGTTAAAAAAAGATCAAAAAATAATCTTATTTGGTTAAAGTAACGCGACTCTTAGTAGTATATTTTATAATTTTTGCATGTTTTATGAGATTTCATTACTGAAATTTTCTAATAAACGCATTTATGGAATCTTTTATAGGTTTAATATTTTTACCTGATAAAAATAAAAAGATGTTTTTACCATATTAAAGTCAGAGAAAAAATAATGTAAATTCAATATAAAAAAAAATATTTTCCTGTGAATTCTTATGTGAACAAAAACGATTTTTAAATAGTATTTGCAAATTTTTGTTTCTAAGTACTATAAAAGAATGGTATATTCACAAAAAATTAGCTTTTTATTTTTTATTCAATCGCATAATATCAATTTTTTAATGCTTTTTTTAGAATCTTCAATGATTATAATCATTTAAATTATGAAATTTTCCAAATTATAAAAAAGATTGTTAATCCTTTAAAAAAATAATAGCGTTTGAAACATGGAACAATGAGATAAATGTTGCAAATAATACTGGTGCATAATGCAATGAAAACGGTACTCTTTACAATAACAATTGAAATATGTTGTTGATTATTTTTTGCAAAAAATTTAATACAAATGTTTCGTTTGTAAAACTAACGCATTATATTCGCATGTAAAAACATAAATAAATAAGAGATGCACACTAGAAAGTCTAATGGCAAAAAACCTTTACCTTTAAGGTCTCTTGATGTATGATCTTATCCCAAAAAAGTGTTATATTAAAAAATAACTAATAGTGAGAGAAAAAAATATAAATGCACAAAAGTATTTTGTAAAAATTTGGTATTATAGTGCTGGTGACCATGATAGAAAAGTTTAAATCCTTTTCTATAGTGGTATTTAATTTTATCAGAAAGATTCCTATTCATTTATTTTACAAAATAATATTGAAATTTTTTCATAAAGATATATATTTAAATATCTACAAAGCCTAATTGAAATATATTTGTTTTATTTGTGATAAATAAAATTAATGCGCTGCAGCTTAAAACATAATAATTTTTTACAGAGCAACTGTATACAGAGTCACATAGTAATCTGAAGATAATATTATTACTAAAAATGCCATCTATTGGACTTTTTTTATTATTAAAACACTATTAAATGTGATTATGTTGCATTTTTAATATTATTGACTAGATATCATTTATTTTTTATGTCCTTATTTTTCGCTAGCTTTTGCTCTTGGCGTACAAAAAAAGAAATTCAATCTTTGATAAATGTTCATATGGTCAAACTCTTATGAAAAAATGTGTGATGCCTACAAAACACAAATCATGGTTATTTCTATAATTTTTCGAATCTTTAATACTGCAGCCACCTGAAAAAAATATCGATCTTTCTGTTTTACATTGATATTATAAGTTTTAAACCTAAAAAAAGTATTAAACAAGTCATTTAATATTTAATTATAATGCGATGTACAGATTGATCAGCATTTTTGTGATCTAAACATCTTAGATTGTTTCTTTTTGATGTTAAGATACATATAATATTTACTTCCTATCAATTGATTGAATAAACATACTAAAATGAAACTTTTCTTTGAAACTAATAATAAGCTATTAAATTCGGTTAATATTCATGTTTTTACCTTCGTTTTCTTTTATTTTCTATCAAAATAGAGAAATTTTAAAATATAAGAAAGAGCATAATGTAAAAACGTTTTTAATTTTTGTCGCAGTAGCTTGAAAACTGCATATGGTCAAAATTTAAAAATTTTTTTAAAAATAACAGACTTATTTTTAACATGGATTTGTTTGTAAGCAAATCTTGTTTTTTACGAATCAATTTTCTAACTAAATTTAGTATAAAATTGATTAACATAAACACTAAATGGTAGTTCGAGTTTATTATGCTGTTATTTCTTTCATTTGCAGCATTTTCTATTAATTCTACAACCAATATATCATTTAAAGCTCTTTTATTCTAAAAATTTAAATTAACATACCATCAAATCGATGACCTTCTGTAACAAATAAAACCAAAGTTCTTTTATCTGTATCATTCTTAATTTATGCCAAAATATTCACATTCAGAAACATTAATTTCACTAATATGTTAAGTTACTAGTTAAAACATTTAATAAATCAATTATCAAATTAACTTAAAGCATACAATTTTCAAATGTAAAAAATTACAAAAGTTTACGATTGATTAATTTATTTGAATTTAGTGGTGAAAAAACAAATAAAAATTTCATATCACTTAATTATAAAAAAAATCGATATTTTTGTGAACAAAAATTACTAATCACTAAAAAACGTTTTTTATACGTTTATTTTAACACAATAAGGTCATTTTAATCTTGTAAAAATAATTTTTTAAATTTAAGCACAATATTTCATCAATTAAGAAGAACAAAACATGTCAAAATAACTGTTTAAAAAATTATATTACAAATAACTTTTTAAAGTTTAGATATCAAATTGAATTTGTGAATTTATATACATATAAAGCCTTCTTATATATAAATGAAATATTTTGAATTTTTTTTTAAATATATTTCTATATTTCTAAATATTCAAATATAATTAAAAACTTGAAAAAAAACGAAAAAACATAAAAGGTAATGATATAAATATAATCACACGAAAAACATATGAGTATAAATGCTTAAAAATTGAATGATGTTATTATATAACATAATACTTTTATAAATAATTCAATTAGTTATTTAATTACGATTAACGTTTTTTTTAAATCGTATTTATACAAAGTATATAGTTTAACTTTAAATTTAGCACTAAGAAAACTAGGTCAATTACGAATTTTTTAACTATAACTTGCGTGTAAAAAGATAATTATTTAAGCAATTTCGCTATTTTATAGTAATTCAATTTATTACGTGGTTGCATCATGAAGTTTTTTAATTCATATGTAGTTATATTGTGTTTATAAACTTTTTATATTAAACTTTTGCTAATTGTGTTTTATCCCACACTTTCTAATTTAAAACAGTCTAAGGCGAGTATAAAAATTTTATTAAAAAAATAATACAATCAAATAATTTGTTTGTGTATGAAATTGTAGCAATCTGTATCAGAAAATAAAACAATTTGTTTAATTCATTGAATAATAAAAATACTAAAACACATAAAATATATCAAAAAAAGAGAAATTTAAACAAATATATGAAATAATAACAAATTTTATGTTCTTCTAATTGCTCTATACTAATCATATATTTTGATGTTTTTAATATTAGAATGTTTTATATGCTCATATATATTATTATCACCATCAATTAATTTAAAAATGTTTGAAATATATTTTTACATCCTATAAAATTTTTTGTACTTGCAAAAACCATTCTTAAAGAATTTTCAGATATATTTATTCATAATATAAAAAAATATATGACAATCTAATTACCATTAAGATAGAATAATATAAATATTGCTCTTCTTAATTTTATTTTTAGGCTTTTTTTGGTATTATGTTTGTAAATAAATATTTAATTTATGTTTTAACTCGATTGCACAATTTAATGCATATTGAGTCTACAATATTTTATTGATAAATAATTTTTAGTTAAATAGTAATAGTTTTAATAAGTAATTTGCCTTGATATTGCAATTACCTTTTTGAATTATTATTGTATATCTTAAATTATAATTGATTTTTAAGGCAATGTAAACATACAAAATAAAAGTGCAAACAATATAAATGTCTTTATACCGGTACTCAAAATTTTTGTGGAAAATGTGCAATTTTTATCATTATATATATTATATTCAAAAACAAAATTAACACTTTTTTTTTATTTTTTATATTTCAACGTTTTTTATCATATAAAAAATTATATTTTATTTATAATATTTTCATAACAAAACAAAAAAAACTAAAAGTATTTTTTCTATATCTAAAATTTAAATTTATTAAATAAATAATTAGGACATTGTTTATATGTGTTTTTAAATTCATTTACAAACACTCTTTATTTTTTTAATGTTTCTAAAATTCATAAGAAAGTGTATTAGGTAAATTTACTATTAAATATTTACCAAATAAAAAACTTACAGGCATAATTTTGTTCATACTTTAAAAATACTTAAAATTTAAAAAAATATGATGGGTATGTGACTTATAATATGAATTAAGATTTTTAAATCTATTTGATAGTAGTGCATATGGTTTATAAAATTAAAAAATTCAGCATTTCAATATAATAAAATATAATATTTGAAAATTCCAATAAGATAGTTATAAAAATCCCATAAAATCCAAGCGTAAAACAATTATTAAAAAGTTTTAATATTTTAAAAATTGTAATAAATAATATATGTAAACTTTTGGCTAATTAAATTGTATTTTCAGGTTAGTATCACAATGATTTATTTTTTTTGTTTCATATATAGCTATTTCTATTAATTTTTATACATTAACAGCTCTTTTAGTAGATGTTTTGAAATAAAAAATGTATGTTATAATTGTTGTGATCATTATTTAAATATAATGTTAATTCAATTGTTTTGTTTGATATTTCAAATATTATTTGAAAATTCAAACTTAATATCAATCTATATATTTTTATTCTTTTTTATAATTTTTTAACGATTAAAATTTACTATTCTCCGTTTAAAAATATAAATTCTTTTTTTTATTGACAAATCTAATTATTTTTTTGAATAAAATTGAAACATAAAACAATGGATTTTTTTTATAATTTTATTAATATTTCGATTCTATCTGTTTTATCGTAGTTACTATGAAATATATTTAATAGTAACGAAAGCTAAACAATTTATCATTATTCCAAAAAAGATTTTTTTTTATAATAGGTGTTATCAGAACTAAACATTGATTTGATACATTATAATGAAGCTTTTATTTGTTTAATTGTCTATTTATAAGGTATTAACTTCTTTTGGTGGTTAAATAGTTTAGATAAATTTTCACCAGCTTTCTTAACTGTTTTAATTTTTTTCAACCGTATTGTAGTACCGTATGTCTTTATATTACACAAGAAGAATGCGTGAAGCAGAAAGAACACATTTTTTTACAAAAAAAAACAGTAAACCGAAAATAAAAGTGTTTTTTCATATGAAAAACCTTATTATTTAAAGAAGGTGAGTGCACTAACGTATAGAGCACATGGAGGGGAGTACATGATGGAGAGATTGAGACTGCACAAGACAAGAATCCTTAAAAAACAATACACACAAAGAAAACATAGCCCAAAAATATACAAAAAACCTAAGCCTTTTAATAAGTAAATTTACCATAACTTTTTATTTTTCAGTTACACTAGCAGTGCGTTGAAAATAGAAGAAAAAAATAAAAAAATTTTGCGGGCTTCATGACATAAATGTGATTTTTTTCATATAAAATTTTTGTTTGGGTTTTCATTTGTTTTTGTTAGACGGTGCCTATTCGATAGTCGTCTCTGTTCACCTTTTTTTATTTTCACCCTTTTTTTTCTTGTGTTTATTAACGTAATAATGTAAATTTGTAAATTCATTCAGGATTTTTCGTTTTCAAGCTGATTGGATAGTTCGAATTATAGCAATTTTTTTTGTTGCCTTTTTAATTTTCGTTGACACAAAATGGTCACCACAATAGATAACTAATTCTTATTTTGCAGTGTATTTGACAAATATCAAACTGATTGCAATTGTTTTTTTACTACGATAATATGTTTTTTTATTTGAGATTCTTTTCTTTTTTTACTTATTTATATAATAAAAGCATTATTAATTTTTTTGATAATTTTTTTGCATTCTAAAAATTTAACTATTTGATTTTTTTGAAATTATACTTTTTGTGATACTCATTAGCAAAAATTCACAATCCAATATTTCTATACTGGTTATTTTTCAGTTTAAATTTAAAAATTTATATTTATAAGTATAATGACTCTTGAGAAGCAAGTCTTGCAAGTATTAATATTTTTTTGATGCTTAAGCAAATTAATGATCTTTCTGAATGCATGATAAATTAGATTTTTAAAGTCTTAACCATTTCACTTGTTGACATACATGTTCAAATAATAATTTCAAAATTTCTTCCGATCATATATTTTTAAAACCGCTTCAATAATACATTTTTTATTTTATAAAAATTTTAAACCGAAATTTCAGAACTTTTCAACATAAAAACATACAGATTTTATAATAATTTACGGCTCTGTTAAATTTATTGGTTTTCTATCGGAAAAATTGCCTTTTTTGGTTTTTTTAAATTCGTTTTTAAATTAAGTTTTTTTATATATTCGTTAATATTTTGTTAAAACATTTTTTTATGTTTAAAAATTAATTATATAATTTTTATGTTATAATTTTATTTGTGCTGAACTCCGCCAGATATCGGTCAAAGTTATTTTTAAAAAATGTGTATGCATGTTTATGTAAGAATAATAGTGCATTGGATATTATTATTAAAATATCTTATTGGTCATATTAGTCGATTAGATAAGATGTGCATTCTTTTTTTGCTCACCTGAATTTATTTATCCATGGGTTACCTTTAAATAAGCAAAAAAAAATTCAAAAAACGAGGAAAAAAGCCGTAAAAATAAAATATTACTTTATAATAAATCTCAAATACCCCAAAATAGCACAAATCGCTCAAGACTAGTCGTAATGTAAAATATTAGATTGGAATTTTCATTAAAGACGATTAAGAGAATATTTTCATGATTTTTATTTATTTCTTTAAAGTTCCAAATTCAAAGATACGTTTATCATTAGTTTTTAAGTGGTTTTAATCGTTCGTATTTTTTTGCTTTTTTTTCGCTAAAAAAGTTTATTATATTTGTATTAATAAAATATATTTATTTCAACATAAAATAGCTAATAAAAAATATAAAAGAAATTCCCTGTAAATCAAAAAGTTAACAATGATGTTTTATAATCCAATTTTGCATCAAAAAATTCAATGCAAACCTTTTGGATGAAACTTGATTAGAATTGTGAGAAAACGAAGATAAAACCAGAGGTTTTTTTTCATGCATGTTTATTTAAAAAATTTTTCCTCCATAATTTTTCTTGGTTTTTTAAACCAATCGTCAATCACTAATCATAAAAATCAATATTTAAAAAGCCACTTAATTTTCAGTAAATATCTAAATCATTTTATGTCATTTCTTGCAAATAAACTAATCCATATTGGTAATGATTACAACAACCGATAAAAATTGGTTATAACAAATTTTAAAAATATTTGATGAGAATATTTTGTCAAATATTTTTTTTCATTTTTACAAATCAATGACTAAATTTCTAAAAATAAATATTAGTTTTCGTAAATATATACAATTATAATGAAAAAAGGTACATTGAAACCGTAAAACTCTTATTATTCAACAAAACCAAAACTTTGATACTTTTTTGGTTTCAAAGTTAAAATAGAATATTTTTAAAAAAATTATAAATTACACGGAATTTTATGATGCCTTTATTTAAACATTAATTAAATTTATGTTCAAAACATTTTGTACATTTTTATAGTATAGCATATCACAAAATCAGCACGCAACAGTATCGCGCTAAATTCATTATTTTTTTTCTAAAAAAAAATTATTACCTTCTAAAATATTTAAAATCTTTTGCACATTATTCTTTTTATATCATCACAACAAAAATAAATTACATTAAATATCGATATAAAAAATTTTATTATTTTTTATTTATGATTACATATATATTTTATATTTTTTAGTTCCGAAAATCTTACCTCGCATGAACCAAAAACTGTGGATATGACTCTATATTTCAATCGGAATTTATATAAATATGCGAATATAAACAGAAGATCAAGTTGTAAGACTTCTTATGACAGTGTGTTATATAGAATTATAAAAAGATTTTGTATTGGATTTAGTTTATCTAAAACATTTTGTATTTGATATTTTTTGTCATTTTGATTTTTTTGAAAAATTTTGATATTCGATCATTTTTTTGATCAAAATTGATTGCTATGGTGGTAAATCGGTGAATGAGTCGAAGATAATCAACAAAAAATTTTATTTGATGAATTGATCGTTTTTGATCAAATTGAACCAATTCATTTTGATCACTAAAAAGCTTATAAAACTTTGTTAAATAAATATTATCGATAAATGTCTTTTAATACAATGTTAATTCATCTGGTGCTGATAAATCGGGAAGATAGAGAGGTCGAACAAGGTCATACAACCCTAAGTATCTTTTTAGTTAACTATTAGTAAAAATAATAGATAATATTTTTGTTTGTTTCGTTACATAGATTATTTTAATAACAAATATATATGCATAATATAAAAAAATTTTAAATAAGTACTTAAGACATAATCTAAATAGTTATTCATATTAAGAAATATTTTTGTATTAACTTGGATTTTAAAAATTAAAATACTTTTAACAGCTCCAGTTAAATGTATTTAAGTAATAATATTTTCCTATAAAAATTGCTGTTCATTATTCAAATAAAAAATTTAGGATAAATCCATATTTTTTAACTATTTTATTCAGAAAAATTGCTGAATTGGATATATAAATTTACTAAAAATCTAAGTTTTTTAATTCTTCAATTTAAAGACGATAACTACATTCAAAATAAGATTCTCCTTTATAAAAAATATAGTTCGAGCATAAATAACGTTTTTTGAATGTAATAACCTGTTTAATTCTCGGTAAACAATTAAAATATAATTTTATTAAGGTTGATATTATTAGGTTTTTCTATGGATCGCTCTGTACCTATAACTAATTCATTTCTAGGGAATATACACATGAGAACCTTTTGTATGTATGTATGTACTTGAAATACAGAATTATGTTTGTTTTTTTAAAATGTAGCTTTGAAAATTTCAAATATTTTGTATTCATTAAAACGGTTCGGTGATTAAGGCTCGACAATATACCACCCAGTCTTGCCTAAAGTAAGGCAATTGTGGAAAAAAAGAATATAATTGTAAAACACTTTTAATTTACATTTTTTTTAATGTTAATAAATGCACAAGAGCACATATGAAGATCCATAAACATCGTTTTGCGAAGAAATGTTTATTCGAATCATTTAATTCATCAATAAGAATATAATTTTCCTATCAAAACCAAAATTTAGGATGCAGATAAAAAATGAAGAAAACTGGACCTTTTTGATTATGAAAAAAATTTAATCATGAAAAATAACAATTGAAACAAAAATGCAAAACTTAAATTATGGTTCAAAAAATTACCTTCAAATTAAATACACAAATATTCCAATATATTAAAAACACCAGCAAATTTAATATTAAAACATATAGAAAAGTTTACAATTGATAATTTTTATAATAAAATAATAAAATTGTGGTAAAAATTTAATTATAGTAATATATGATTCAAATTCGGCAAAATGAAATATTAAAAGGGTTTCCTGTCCTGGGTGTGTAAATTTTTAGACCAGTTGAAATCAGCCCAAGCCGTTGAATATTTTTTACTGTAATTCAAAAGAGAAAAAAAACTCTATTTTCTTTAATTAAAAATTGAACACAGCGCGACTCGTTAATTTATTCTATAGTTGGAGATCATGTTATGTATTTAGGAATCATTTTGCTGATCACAAAACGCTTAACCATCTTGAAGTATTTGTTATTACATTAAATGGCGCTCAAACTAATAAAATTGAAGGTAATTTGTATAGCATAAAAAATGATTTATTTTTCAAATATAGAACTCATACTTGTATTTAAAATCATTTAATTTAATATATGTATCGTGAAACATAACGGAAATCATATTTATTTAATTAATTGATTCACGATGCATTTAATTTTATTGATTCCTTGATCAATTAAGTAGAAATGTTCGTTCTACGTTATTTATATAAACATATAATAATAAGTAAAATATAGAAACACATGTTTCACTTCGAATACTATGATTCAAAATACAGACATTCAATTATTTTAAATAAAGATGAATAATTTAGTAAATAAATCCAAAATCCAAAAATTTTTATTTGAATTATATCAGATTTCAATCTCATTATCTTGACCACGACGATATACTAACAATAAATTGACAAATATATATTTCGATGTGCACCAATTATTTTAAATCTAGTGCTTTTTGTTTTTTATTTTTTCGTCTGTTCAATTAAAAATTTTTAAAAAAGGTTAAATTAAAAATTTTTAAAAAAGGTTAAATTAAAAATTTTTTAATAATAGTGATTTTTATCGGAATTAAAAGACTTGCTCAAAAAGATTATATACGAATTAAACGAATAATCTGTGGAAAGAATTTGAAAAAAATCAGAATCAATCAATTTTAGCTTTCTTAAAAATATGTTTTATTCGTTCTGAATCAATATTTAAACCATCGTATAAATTTTAGAATTCTGTCAAAATATGAAAATAAAAAGATTTTTTTTTCTATATATTTATAATAAACACATTTGAAAGGATATAAATTATTATAAGATTTAAATTTCCATATAATTTACCTTTTAAATTTATTAAATTAAATTACTATATTACATCTGTTTACCACAGAAAACCTTTGAAATTTATATTGAAAATTATACCTTTGTACGATTAGTATGTTTTTTATTGTTTTTTTTGAAGAGGATTAAAATAAATAAACGTGTAAAATTTTTTATTATTGGATTATTCAAAGGTTTTTCATCTAAAATCATTTTATTGCATTTTTATTATTCAAAGTTTAATTTTATTTATAAAATTGTTTACTTCCAATCAACAATATTTGACCATATTTAAGTTTTGTAGGTTTTCTAGTGAAAAATTTTTTAATATAGTTTAGCTTATTATTATTTATATTTTGCATTATGTTATGCTAACAGATATATAATAACTAACATAATTTTGCATGATTAATTTTTACCCCTTTCTTGATGGTATATACACTTTTGAAACATTTATGATTATTGTTTTTTTTTGCATCTAGATATACCAAAATCATTTGTACCATTCTTGACGTTTTTTGGCCTGTATTTTATGTGATATAGATTAAATGGGGCTTCTATCTTGAAAAAAGTATTTTCAAAATTAGTATATCACAACATTTTTCGACATAAATTGAAAATCTTATTCGATTTTGAATAAAATAAAAAAAAATTAGAAAAACTTTAAAAATCTTTTCAAAAAATATTATATAATTTTACACAAAAATCGTAAAAAAATGCAATTTAGACTTATAAACTACAATTTTAATTTTTTGTTGGTATCTAAAAATATTTTAGTCATAGAGTGTTTGTAATATATTTTAAAACAGCGCAAATTATTAACACATATAAAACAATATTATCAATATTTTTTGATATTTTAGGTTCTTTATACCAATGCACACCATCTATTTTAAATGTGGGAAACATTTTTTAAATTCCAATATGCATTTTCACGAACTAAAATTAAAAATATTTTGAAAAATTATTTTTATAATATAATAAAATCTATTATTTTTGTCTTGCCTTGCTTCATATTTTTGTACGTGTGATAAACTAATGGAACGAGGATTCGGTTCCAGTGGAAGATTCAAACTTTTTGAAGGTTAACTTTCCAGTGTTTCGATGTTGGCAAGTAACCATTTAGTAAAACCATAAATATTTTTTTATAAGTTAATGGCTTTAATGAATAAAAATACAATTAAATACTTACTAGAAAAAGGAAAAAAGAAGAAGAACGGGATCAAAAATATTTAATGCATCAAAGCAATGAAATAAAATTCAACCTTTTGCATTTATTTATGACAAAAAAAAGTTTATTGTATATTGAAATTTTAACTGACTTTGAAGTTATAAGTTTGTTGCCATTCAATAAATATTTATTGCCCATTTAAATTGGTGCTAGTTTTTCGGCTTCATTTTTAATGCTAATGGTTGGATGCGTTGGCGGTTGTTGACTTTGTAGCTTTGTTTTAGATAATATGATTCTTTTTAAAACCCATATTTTCATATCGTTTTTCTTATATGCCTTTTGCCATTTTACCTTATCAAAGTTTGCATAAATCACAATCGCTCAAACCTTCGCTATCAGTAATGACTATAATGTTCGAATTACTTCCTGTAATCTTATAACCTCCTTTGTATTGATTAATCGAATCTTCTGACTTCAACACTAATAATTTTTTGATAAAATGATTAATTGAAGTTTAAACAAATTATAGAAATGGCAAATTCAGCTAAAAATATAATTTTCTATAAATAGAAATGTTTTTTTCAAAAGATATATGAATAGAAACTCAATGATAAATAAGTTTAATCACAATCTAATATTTATTATTTTTTTATTTAAATAATTCATTACATTCAACCACCCGTTATCACAATACAATTGTTAAATTAATATCCATTACAACCATCAATCAGATATAAATATGTTCAATGTTTGTTTCTAGGTAGTATTCGAATCGATTAAATAATTTGAAATACGATAGAAATATATTTTAGGGCTATTTTTAGCAAAAATTCTAGTAATTAATAATATTGGAAAAGAGTAGGTTTTAAATGATTTGTTTATTTTTTAAAAAGCATTCTTAAAGGGTATACTTGCCTTAATTTCAAATTGTTTGTAAAAATAATAATTTATTAAATCGATTAAATTATTAATTCCTCACCAATAAATTTTATTTTTAATTACCATTATCATCCTTAAGAAACTAATTGATTAGTTAAAAACATTATTATCAAAATAGATATTTTTTTTGACATAAAATTATTAAATAATTTAAATGTTTATCACTTTTTTAATTAATCACATGATTTATTTTTAAAATTGATTTGACATATTAAACAACATATATAATTCTGCTTGGAAATATTTGATCAAATAAATAAAGTAAACAAAATAATTAATTATGTATTATTTCAATGTGTAACTATAATATTAAAATATATATATATTATATATATATTTTAAATATTATAAAACAAAACATAATTTATTACTATTGTTATATTTGTGAAAAAAAACATTTAAAACTGTTCTAATTTTTCTTTTATTGTCTATTTTTACAAGATAATAAAAATTATATTTCTGCTTATATGCACATTGCTAGATATAACGATAAAAGATATAAATAAAAACCACTAATTATCTTGTCTTATTTATTTTAGTAATGTTTCTTCTAACAATGCTTTACGTTTTTTTATTCTTTTTCTTTTTTTTTCTGTAGTTATTATAAAAATAAACGTGATTTTATCAATTTTTTTCAAAAAAATATTCTTATGTTTAATAGTGTTAAGAATATCTTTTTATGATTATTGAATCATTTTTCGTTGAAACTAAAAATAGTTGCAACTAAAAATTGATGAAAATATACATTACTCTATGCTTTAAAATGATTCGACGTTTATTTAATTTTAAAGTGGAGAATATATTTAGATTTTAACCAAAAATTAAATGTTTCTATAAATACCAAAACCACTTTTCATTTTATGGTTTAACATTAAAACTCTGCCTTACTAAGTATTTTTAAGAATTTTATTATTAAACGTATAATATTTTATAATATTATTGTACATAAAAATATTGACATTTAATAAAAATAATTTTTAATATAATCGAAAATTAGCACACCAAAGTTATTTTTATGCATAATCTTTTTAAAAAAAGTCAAGCACACCAAATTGCGAGAATTCCATATTTTCTATAGTTTATGCTTAAATGTTTTCTTAAAACTATTATTATCCAATATGAATAAATAACAATGAAGGGCAAATTTTATCATAGGAAAATTACAAATGAAAATTTTTTTATGTATTTTCTTGTGTACAATTTTTTTATTTTTAAAATATTTTATTATTGTTGAAATCTTATACACTGCATTTGCCCTTGAATGGCAAGAAGTAAGCGAGGTATTAAGAAAATTAAATTAAAGCCGATGTTAAACTGTAAGCGAAATAAGGAAATTAAAATTACAGAAGGAACACAAAATATTGAACCAAACTTTGACGATTATTTTAAAATAAATCATCAGTTAATTCCCCCATATAATGTTATTGTTGACACAAACTTTATTAATTTTTCAATCAAAAAAAAGCTGGATATGCACACAGAATTTATCAAATGCTTGTGCAGTGGTGTGAATTTATATATTACCGATTGTGTAATTGCTGAACTTGAAAAACTTGGAAATATTTTTAGGGTCGCACTTGCGCTTGTTAAAGACGATAAAAAGTTTAAAAGGTTAACTTGTAATCATATTGGTACTTATGTTGATGATTGTATTATTGAAAGAATTACTGCGCATAGATGCTATTTGGTTGCAACATGTGATACAGAATTAAAACAAAGAATTCGAAAAATTCCAGGAGTACCCATTATATATGTTAAGGGATATTCTTATGATGTTGAAAAACTGCCAAAGGCTGTTATTAAAAAACTATAGTCTTGTTAATTTCAAATATTAAAAATGCTTATTTTATTAATCTCACATTTGATTTCTTCACATCTAATGTTTTTTTATGACTAATGTTCACTGCGTAAAAATTTTTTATATCAGTTTAAAAAAAATTTAATTCTTAAAGGAAATGTTGAAAGATCAAATATTTATTATTCTTATCACTTATATAAAATTAGCTAGCATAATTTTGATTTTTACTACTTTATTGATGTTACATGCATTAATTTTGTTTGTAATTAGATTTTACCGATGTGATGCTGTTGTGAGTACCGTTACAGCGGTAATGAAAAGAAAAATTAAAATAAATAACAATTAATTTTTTTATGAACCCCAATAACTTTGAAATTTCCTTCTTTTAAATAATGAACCAAGATCATTTTAAAAGCAATATCATGCGTTCTGACGGCAACAAGTATCCTGCACCCAACAGAAAAGTTGCTACTGTCAAGTCCTCTTTCCTTTTTTACTACATAGTAGAATGAAAGAACTCAGGCAGGACAACCAAAAACAACCTACAAAACTAAAAAATTCATTTATGTTGCCAGACGCCAAGTTTGGAACACAAGTAGTTTTCTTGTTTTTCTTATTGGTATAAATATACCATTTTTAATAATTAAATATGCCCTCAAACTCCAAAAATATGAACTATATTCTTTATGAAATTCAACCCAACCAACAGTCTCAAGTAAAACTGTTTAATAGCACCTCCAAAATAGTGAACTATATTCTTTATGAAATTCAACCCAACCAACCGTCTCAAGGAAAACTGTTTAATAGCACCTCCAAAATGGTGAACTATATTCTTTATGAAATTCAACCCAACCAACCGTCTCAAGGAAAACTGTTTAATAGCACCTCCGAAATGGTGACTAGGCTCTTGAAGACCAAGTCCTTGTTTCACCTTTACCTTACCATGGGTATTAAGGAACTAAGGCAGGACATCATTCCATTAAATACTAAATAATAAATGAGGATTCGTCAGCAAAACAACTTAAAGTTTGGACTAAAAATGTATAGCTTATATAATTTTTGTATTTGATTTATGTGTTTCAAATATAATGATGACAAATAAATCATTTTGAAGAATAATTGAAGAAATTTATTAAAAATTATTCACTTGAATTACAATTAACTTATTTTTTAATTTTGATTTTTATTAATTTTAAATCGATATGATTTTAACAATTAACTTGTGCTCTTTTTAACTGGCATATTTTTACATTTAAAATATAAAATTAACTAAAACACCTATCTAATTATGGACGTTTTTATTTAATTTAAGTTTTTACACGAAGCTGTATTATAAAATTTTCAACAAAAATTTCATTTAACACATAAATGTATTATTTGTAGCTTTTATAACTTCTTGTCTGGTGGTAGTTAAAATTTTTATTACTTTTATATTTTTGTCAATTAGGGGTAAAGATACTTTTTCTTAGGTTATTTTTTGATTTTAATAATTTATATAAAATTATATTTGAAACAATTTATATGGTTTTTGTTACCATTACTAAATTTCGCGTATGATTTAAATAAAGTGACGATAATAAAAAAACACATGATGGTGTTTATAAATAAAAAAATAAATTAAATGTGATAAAATTAGGGATTTTATAATTATGATTTCATCAAAAATGAAATTTTCTAATAAAGTTATTAATATTTTAAAAATCTATTTTAAAAAAAACGAATTTTTAATCTTTTTTTATTGTGATAAATTAATTAATTTATCAAATAAGAATATATAGATAGACGAGATTTAGAATACATTTTAGAATCGTGAATGGTAATTACGACTTTTTGTTTAAATTCTCTTATCGAGAAAACACAAATTTTTTTAACTTTATGCCATTCATGGTCTAAATGAATTTTTGAAATATGGTCAAAATTCATCAATAATAATATTTTTGTTTAATACTTATCGGAAAAGACTAAAATAAAAGATTTTGATGTTATAATCATCTCTAATCTTTATTTGATTTTACACTTTATAAATTTTATAGCTCAAAAACATGTACTTTAATCAAATTTATCCCAAAAACTGTTTTTATTATTAATATATTTCATCTAAAAGTATAAAAAATTGGTAGATCGCAAAGGTCAACCCAAAAAATATTTTTAATTTTATTTCAATTAAATACACGTTAATTTTTGTATTAGAAACAAGAAAATACAGATTTTTTTCTCATCAACTTCTTAAGTTATATCTGGATAACAGATAATCACAGTTTAAATTTTGAAAATATGTTTTTACTATTTTTCCGGTATCTAAATAATTAAACGAAGAGATAAATGTGGTAAATTATTTGTGATTCGTCTAAAAAAATAGTTTTTAAGATAATCAAAATCAAACTTATAAAAACAATGTCAAATGTATAAAACTAAAGTCCTAGTTTATCTCTTCCGAGAATTACTTCACAAACAAAAGTATTTGTAGCGCCTACCACTAAATCATTAAATAAATAATAAATTTATAGTTTTTTGCCATTTAATTATTTTTTCATCAATACCAACTTAAAATCAATGAATAATTTCTTTAAAAACCAATCTTAAAATTTAGTTGATATAATAAAATATATTCATTATGGCTTTTACATAACCTATCAAAAATAAAATTTTAGGTTTTGGATCATATAATTCCAAATATTACCATATAAATTAAAACAATAGATTGTATAAATGCCATTTTATTATTATATTAATAAGAAAAATTTTATTTTGTTAATGATTGATTATAAATGTGATTATATAACAAGTTATTATAAATGGTAATGAATTAAAAAATAGGAATATATACTTATTTGTTTACAATCGAATTTTGGTTTTTAGATAATTTTGATTTCTAATTTATTGTTGTATGAAACTCGTGGTGTTTTTTTCCTATATTTTTTTAAATATTTAAAATATTTTTTGATTTCTAAGACTATATATAGATTGATAAAAAAATTGTTTTTTGCTAATTTCATAGTGTATATATACTAAAATTTTATTTAATCACGTTTATATATAATTATGTTTAAAGCAATTATGTTTTAGTTATTAATTGTGCATGTTTAGATGAACGTAAAAATCCCATGATAATATAGAGATTTAAAGAAGTGTAAAAAAATGATAGGAGTAAAAAAATTGTTTCTGAAAATCTTTTTCCACATCATGATATTTAGAATCAAATTCGATTGTTTTTTAAAAATACAAAAAATACAAAGAATAATATTTATTTATCAATATTAACCATAAATTTTAAGAAATATTTAAAATTTAAGTAAAAGGTTTCAACTTTTTTTCGTTTTATACGCATTCGGAAATCATCATGAAATCTTGTATTTTTAATTACATGATATAATATAACAGAAATTATATATTCATTGTTTTATTTTTTAAAAAGGCTATTTTGTTTGAAATAAATTCAATTTACAATTAAAAATTATAAAATAGAGTTTTTGAAATAAAAAAACAGATTAAAATGTCATATAGGTAGATTTGAGGTATCCAAAGCTACTTTTAATTTTAAAGTGTGCAGATTCTTATTTAAATCATGTTTTGTTTTTAATTATTATTCTTGATAATTTCAAAATCATTCTTTTTTCATCTTTAAAGATATAATATTTTCCGAAAATTATATAGATTACGCACCCAAAAAAAGCTAAATATATAGTAAATATTAAAAAATATAACTTTTAGGGTTTCTAAACAATTAAAGTTGGTTTACTAGTTTTCAAATTCTTACTTTTAAGAACAAATTTTATTCAGATTTAAATGATCACAGATAAGTTAATTTATTATGAATGTGTTAAAGGATCTTCTTTAAATAAAAAATTCAAATTTACCTTTTACATTTTTATCGCAATAGTTTTTTATAAAAAAGAAAAAAGCACTATAAATATAATTTGATTATAAAATAAACAAAATTATTATTTAATTAATGTGTACATAAACAAAATAAATTTTAATGGATGAAATGTTATTTTTTATACTACGATATTGAATATTTTTATTTCTGATACTTTTAAAAAATTTCCTTTCTATATCTTTTTCTTAATATGATAATTTTCTTATTATTCATATTTGATTCTTTTAGCTTTTTGTATTATGCTGAAAATGAGTGACTGTTTTTTTTAAAAAAAATATTCAAAAAAGTTTAAATATTTTTTAGTATTGGATTTGTTATAATATCAGCGATTTATTTGTTTTCTAGATATTTATGCCATAACTATTCCTATAAAGGCATTTTTCTAATTCTTTTTTTAGTTCAACATTTTTTCTTTTTTTCAATTTTTTATTTTCCTCATAATAAAATAATAGTTTTAAGTGATGTCTCCATCTCTAAAAACTTCCAATTCAAATAATGTAATAAAAAGCTTTTCTTTCGACCACAAAAAAGGCATTTCCGATCAAAAAAATTCTGTAATGAGCATGTCACAGGCAACAAATGAAGCCTTTGACATTTGTAATTAAAATATAGTCCAAAATTAATTTTATATTTTTGAATAGTAGATTTTGAAGATTAATAATTTAAACAAATTAAATCATTTAATCTTAAATGAAAATAATCATTAAAGAATCAATAAACATTTATTTTAATTTAAACATTTGATCTAGATGAAATATTTTTATTTGTGATAGATTATTCACTCTATCAAAATAAAATATATAAAGGATGAGAATTCAATGGTTATGAAGAGTTTTAAAAACATTTTTTATAATTCTCTAAATAAATATGAATATTGTGAAAACTCCATGTCTATTTATATTCAGAGTATTTATAGAGAAAAAAAAGCGTTTTTATTTGAATGTGGATTTCGGAAAAAAATTGAATTTTATCAATTATACAAAATACGAACAGAATAGAGATGTGAAATTAAAATAACAACATCTTAGATTCGAGGAACCGCCAAAAAGTATAGAAATACCATGCACTGATCTTCAAATGACCCTATATAAAGTAATAAGACCTACAATATGGTCATAAATAAAACATCAAATTTTAATCTTTTTAACATACTTTGGCAATATGTAGTTGATTTTTTTAATTTGTTGGTGATACTTAATTTCTATAATTCTTAATTAAAAATATTTTTGTATTATTATTTTAAATTGATGTTTATTATAGAATATCATTCTAAGAAAAAGGTAATTAAATTTATTACAATTGTATTATAGTTATATCTCCTGTATATTCACAATTTATATCTATTATTTAAATCTTATGATCAATTTATTTTTTGATGATTTTTGGCTGATTTCTGATTTATTAGTGGAATTCACGTTTCCAACTTTAGATGAAGAGGTTCAATTCTTTTAGAAAACATATGTTTTTCTCTAGATATTGTTGTATATTGTTGCATAACAAAAGAATAAAGATTGATTGAAAAGTTATAATTTGTTTGAGCAATATTCTTTAGATTATTTTGTATTTGCATCTTTCTCATTTTTACCGACTTAATGAAATCGAGCTTATTTATAATTACATTATACTCTATCTTTATGTGTATCAAATTTCTAAATTTTTACATGCATATCTGAATGACTATAATATCTATAAGTATTTTAAGAATAAAAATATTTGATTCATTGATACCGAGATAAAATTTTTAAATGTCATGATATAATTCAATTAAACTGAAATAGACAGTGCAATTCATATAAGAGCCCATTTATTTCTATAAATAGTCAAATTGTTTTCACAAATATGCCTATCAAAAACTATAATTATCTTTTTATTTTGATGTGACACAATTGTGCAACAATTTCATATATAAATTTCAAATATGTCAAATGCACAAGAATATGCCACTTGAATCACAGAATTACAAAATTTTTTTGCTTGAATATTAAGAGGCTTGTTGGAATACTACTACGAAAATATTTGAGTCTGTAAAAGTACCAATTCACATATTTACCTTTAGAATATATTATCTTTCCGATGATTCGAAACAGTCAAAAACAAGCTAAACCCACAATCAGACAGAGTCACATAAGTTCCTGAAAAATTGTTATGAAGCAAACCGTATTTTTGTCGAAAAAAGCAAATCAATGGGCAAAATCAAGTCAAATCTTTTACACAGATGGAAAAAATTTTATATAATAAAAGACAAAATAAGAGACTCACAAACAATATAGAATAAATATTTGAATATATAAATAAAATAGAAAGATTAATAATCATTATTATTGCAAAAAACCTAAGTATTTGAGACTCTACTTTGCTCTTTGTATATGAAATTATAAAAAAGGATTAACCATAAAAATAAATATCAGAAAACTTAAAATAGATCAAAATTAGAGATTTTAAATGTTGTTCTATTATCATAAATCTTTAATTTTAGTGATGTACCGAAATATTTATTAAAAATCTATAATATTAGTTATACATTTTTTTATTCGCAGATGTGCGAAATAACAACACTTGTTTAAATTAAGAAAAAATAAACCCTACAAAAACACAAAAATATAAACATTAGAGTTGCAAAATGTGATGGAAATTATAGTTAAAAAAATGTTTTGTTAATGATTTATTAACTTCCAAAATAAATTACGCGATATTAAGAAGGGTTTTTTTGTCCGGTGACAATATTAAATCTACAGCCCTTTGAATTTTAGAAAACATGAATAATAAACAATACTGTCTCGACAAAATAAAACTTTACTCATAAATATTTTATGTATAAAAAATTTTTGATTCAATTAATGAAATCGGATATTTCTGCGGGCGGCTTAAATGATTGAAGATAAAGGTTTAAAAATTATTGTTTGTTATTAAATTTCTTGGACAAAGTCGTCCTCTGAAATTTTCTGCCGTCTCCGATGATTTTTCAAATGTTCTCATAATGTGTTATTGATTCATACTTGTAATGGCGGTTTTTTTATTGTTTTGAAGAGTTTAAAAATCAAATAGATTGATTCTACGAATTTGAAATGAACTCTTCGTATTGATAATTTGCAGAACTCAGAATTCAATAATCCAGAAACGAATTGTGGCAGAATCGCTGTTAAATGTTTATGAATGTGCTTCATATTCTTGACCTGCCCTATGTTTCACCTACCTATGGTAGGGTAGTTGTTAAACAAAGACTTTAAGTTGTGCCATTTCGTTGGGTCCGCAAACGGGCAGACTCCTAATCAAGCTTTTAATTACTTATGTTTGAAATGTTAGGTAGCATTAAAAAGATAATATTAGTAAGTTTTTGGGGGCTATCTATCGAATTTATTTAAAAGTTGGATTTATACTTGAAGAAAATAGCGGTGCCTTTAAGACCATAAAAATCCTTGATCTTAAGAAAAAATTTTCAATATAATATGAAATAAAAAATCAACAAAATACATTGACTATTTCATAGCAATGAATCCTAAAAAATTCCTATTTAATTGTAATAAAGATAGAATATAGATTTTTTTAAGGATAAAAACCATTTGTGTTAAATAAATGTTGCTTATGCTAAAATATGTGTTGATTCATATACAAACATCATACATGAGTTATTTATTTTTTATAATATTTTAAAAGTATATTAGATAAAACAACAAAATCCATTTAATTTGGGCAATATTTAACATTCATTATTTTTGCGATGCAAAAATATCAGTAAATATTTACGAAGCAATAATTTTACACAATCATAAATTTTATTTTTAAACAATTTGTTTTGATCCAGATTACATAAATTCTCTATCTTTTTCATGTTACATCCTTTAATTTTTCCGATTTTATTCTCTTATTTTACTCTATTTTTTATTTTTTATTATCTTTCGTTTTCTAATGATAAAAATTTTATATTTATTGTTGTTTTTAAATTCCTTTTTTTAGAAACAAATATTAGTGTATAAGATTATGTTCTTATTGTATGATATATTTTGTGATGTTTTTAAAGCTCGTATAATATAACTGAATGTTATTTCGTCTTATTGTATACTTGAATTATCAAAGCAAAAAATATTGTTTTTAAAAAACAAATTCATATGCTTTTTTTTATGTAAACGAGTTTTATTTTTAATATTTATGTTTTTAATGTATATCTTTAAAATAAAATTTAAAAAATCCACAATTTGATGCATAAAGTAGATAAATTGAAACAAAAACGCGAAATAAATTAAATTATAATGATTTTTTTAGAAAAATTATGCCATATAAGCAGACTTATTGCATAATGAAATACTCGCATAAAATTTATAGACTTTTATTATTAGCAAAAAGAACATAATACCGCTAATTACAAAAATTAGCAAAGAAGCGAAAATTTCAGGTTTGATTCATGTCTATCTTTATGATATTGATGAATTTGTGTATGAATAAAAACAAAAAATTTAAACATTTTTACAAATCTTATTGCCATTTTTATTATTGCCTTTCGTAAAGGCTGTTAAAAAGAAAGAAGAATGCTCTTGATAAAAACAACCCGCAATATAATCTAATAGGTATTTTTTGCGCTCTAATTCAAACAACAAAATATTTAAAATATTATGATTAACCATATATTTATTAAAAGATCTAAAATTTTTAATATATTCAATAGATTAATACGATCCTTAAATGACTAACAGCTGCTAATAATATCATTTTTGTTGTATCGTAGTGTAAAAATGTTTTTTTAGCCTTTCTAGTCTATATTTTTTGTAAATAGCTAACATGTTCGTAATTGATATTTATAAAACATTTGAAATATATAAAAGCAATTTAGTATATAAGTAACTATAATGTTTTATCTCTAAAAATTTACTTTTTAAATGTGGAATTCTCAAAATTGATTTTCTGTTATTTTTAAATTTAACAATATTGGTGACTAATCTTTAAGAACTGTTAAAAAAAATATGCTGCCTTTGTCTTTGGATGAAAAATTATATAATCGAAAAATTTAAAAGATTTGTACATTGTAATATTTTTAAAAAATACAATCCATAAAGTGGTAAGTATCATAAAAAAAATGTTCGGTAAAATTTTATTGTTATCTATCATATATGATTAAAAAATACATGATATTCTTTCACAGCAGTATTCCGGCATCTGTTTGTGGTGGTGTGTAACAGTGACAGATGTCTTTTTGCGACGGCTGATATGGAATTACTAAATCGTGCCAGTGTTTTAGAATTGTTTATTTAGACGCGGACAATTGTAAAACATAAAGACATTATTTATAAAAGAGTTGTTAAATTTAAAATAAAAGAATTCATTACATTATTTAAATTATAAATTTTAGCAAATAATTGGACTGCTGTCGCTTATAATTGTAAAACACACAGGGAAAAAACACATGAGATTATTATGAGCTACATGGTTCCAAAAAACTTGATATTCGTTACTTTTTTTTATAAATGTGTTATTAAATATAATTACACGTTTGTTTGTTGTAAAAGGAACCCATATTTGTTAGAAATCAAAAATAAATTAAAATAAACATAAAATCATTTATGAAATTTCTATTGATGCAACTTTCTCTGAAAAAAAGATGCCTATTAATTGTAGATCTTTTATTTAATAATAACAAAGAATTTTATAAATCATAAGAAAGTAGAGTAACTATAAGAATTCAAAAAAGATTAAAAATAAATAAAAAATGAAAAAACCAAAATGGAATATGTAATCAAATTAATGTTGTTAAATATCATAAAAAAACAAAGAAGAATATATTGAAAGATTAAAATAAATCATTCTGTAATTTAAAAATTTCTAAAGATCGTGGCACAAAAAATACCAAAGAATGTGTTAAATAAAAATAAAACACGTAAGATCAAACAAGAGAAGTCGATTTTGCATTCTATAATACTAAATAAAAAATTTCTATTGGTCTATATTCAGATTTATAGTGTCTTAGCATTTAATATAGATAAAATACCTCCATATCATTATATTAAATATCAATTTAAAAACGAATTGCTGTGCTTTAATTAATAATACTGAATAGCAATAAGCTGAAAAGTTCATCGTTCACTTGATTCGAAATTGCGAGTACATATTTTTGTTATCTTAATTCTAAAGATCGTATGCATAGTGTCCATATAATTAGTTTTGTATCTTTGTTTTTTTTATAAAAAATAAATTTTCCAAATTTCTATAATAATATCAAAAAACAAGATAAAAACACTAAAAATTATCTCAAAAAATATAATAATTTTGCTCTCAGATTCAAATTCAAACTTCTTAAATTATATGAATAATTTTTGACATGAAGATTTAAAATTGAATCGCTAGTATTTTATCATATAAAAATATTTTTTTTGTATAAAAAACTATTTATATTATGTTTAGATATAATTTTCACGCCTGATTACCATTAAAGGAAATTCTAAAAAAAAATAATTAAAAAAAAATTCTTTCCCTTTTAATTATAATAACGTTAAAGTATGAGTATATCAGATCATTTATGATTTAAACTGTCAATTTTATGAAAATAAAAGGTAAAAAAACGTTTATTTACATATATAAAATAGTAAAAATATTTTAAATTACTATCAAAAGATCATAATAAAAAAATAAAAATTACAATTGGGTTGAAAATCAAATCACATAATCGCAATATTTGTTTTAGTGTTATATTTTTTTTATCAAACTAAGGTGCTTTTTATAAATTTTCAAGATTCTTATTGTACATTTTCGCTCTTTTTTGTCTAAAATTCAATTAAATAACTGCGATTTTCCAGTTTAAAAAATCCATGAAATTAAATGCGTCTATATGATGACATTAAAAAATAATTTGTTGTTATAAATTTTAGATAAGTATGTAATTTTTTGATTTAATAAGATATGGGTGTGATTATAATTCAATATATATGTCTTATAATATTAATATTCACAATTTATTATTTTAGTTATAGTATTTCAATAATATATATTTATACATAAAGATTATAATATTGACACCATTTTAATAATTGGTTTATGTATATGCGGTAAACATCGGATATCCACACATTTGTAAAATATAATTCAATAATAGAATTGGTTTTACTGCTATTATTATATGCATAATTATGGTTTTTTGAAATTTATTTTTAAAAATTGAAGGAAACATTGTTGAACATTAATTTATTATTATTACTAGACAAGATTGCCTTTATAGTTTTAGAATAATTTTTTTATTGTATTTCATTTATGGTAATTAGATCAAATTGTATTGAATTGCCTTAAATCTATTTAAATACTATTAAAACTGGTTCAATATCAATCAGGAATAAATAACATTAAAGAACACATTAAAACTGGTTTTTTATTTCTAATTTTGCATACAACAGTGTATCTCTCTAATATTTTTTTTATTTAAATCTTATCCTATCATAAACCTTCTTATTTATCTATTACCCTTTATGCTCATTTAACTATAAATTTTTTTTCTAAAACTTAGTTATTATATCAATCTTAATGATTGCTTTCTGAAATATAACCGGTTTCAATAGTTTTTTTAATTTTCGATATGTTACGTCTAATCACATACGTTTCTAAGTTTTGATTTTTTGTCGATCTCATCAAACAAAATTATATTTTACACGCTGAAATTAAATTATCGTCATGATTAAAATTATAACTAGTTATTTATTCATAGACCATAACAATAATTTTGGTTTTAAGTACCAAATAAAAATATTCGGTTTCTATTCATACTTTACAATTATAACTAACAAAAAACATTTATTGATGTATAAATTAAATTGTCTGTAAATATGTTTCCTTATCTAAAATATGTTACTGAGTTTTAGAATTGTTATTATTTTACTGTTCGATCAATAAATTTATCATATCAATTTACATAATATTGATATAAAAAAATCCATTAGTTCTGTACTCTAAATCATATCAAAATAAAAATTATGTATAATTTTTCTGAAGACTATGGTGTTTAAAATATTCACTATATAACATATTCACTATATATAGCTACAAATATCATGAGAATAATCTGTATATTTTACAAACATTTGATTATTAAAAGCATGTATCTGTCATTCATTTATTGTATATTAAATAACTATTATTGCACAAATGCATAAAAAACGCAAATTTATCACCTTCTATATAAAAATATGTAAAAATAAATATTAAACAATCTATCATATTAATTACAATTTTATCTAAGTTGAAGGACCTTATATTTATATTTTTTGTCAATATAAATTTCGTGTATTGATTGTACATTAAATGTGTTTGCCTAAATATTTCTTTTTAAAATATCTTAAAAAAAATGTTATGATTCGAATCGTAAAGTACTGTCTTTTTTAAAAATAAATACAAAGGTAGATAAAATATATTGAAAACTATTGTATATTTTAAGGTCTGTTATCTGCACTTTTAGAGTGGTTGGTATATAATGAATTCTTTAAGATTTTACGAATCAAGAATATAAAAACAAAAAGTAGTGACTTTTTATTTATGTTTTAATTGTTAATAAAAAAATTTAATTTTTTGTTGTAAAATTTAAATTCTCTGTGTTAAAACATTTAAACTTGCTTGAATTTTATCTAATTCAATTTAGAAAACATCATATATGGCAAAATATTTATTTTCCTGATCCTATTCTTTCAAATTTATAAAAATATAGTTATAAATGCAAAAAAATTGAATTTTATTAAACAAAGATGAGATACGTTTATATTAAAAAACGAAAAATTATATTTAAGAAATATAAATTAGAAAAATTAACATAAAAAGGCAATCAATTTTTTTCATGAATAATGAAAAAAATAAAAAAATATAATAAATTTTTTAGTATAAGAATAATAATTTGGTTTTTGTTTTATTTCAATTATATAAAAACATTTTAATAAATTTAAATAAATTGCATAAACAACATAAATATTTATCACTATATCGATCAATACTTACAAATATTGTCAAACGATAGTGAAAAAAGAATGAATTTTGTTTATAAATTGACTTTAAATATAATACTAAAAATTTTAAATACAAATATTACAATGTTTGGAAATATAAAGTCAATTAAAAAATACGCAGCAACCTTTTTAAGCATTTTAGCCCGAAAATGTCTTAAAAAACTCAATATTGTTACATAAACTTTCATATCATTGTAATTTATGAAGAAAAATGAACTTGATGAATGCAATAAGAAATGCAACGGCTTTATTTAGAAATCAAGACTGCAACTAGACTAAAAATTCTTCGTGCTTTTTAAAAAAATATTAGAGAATAAGAAAAAAACTAACAGGATATAAAATTCGAATCATTTTTGTAGTTTTCTGGATAAATGATGAAAAAACCAATAGCTTGCAATTTTCTGTAACATAAACTATACTTACTAGTTTTTTCAACTATATTAATATTATTAAAGTATTTTTATTTGAATTTCTTCATTTATTGTACTAAAATATTTGTTTTAAATTTTTATACTTTTAAATATGTAAATCCAATAATAAAGGTTTTGATTAAATTTTCTATTTGTATATTGATAAAAAAAAGTATTTCTTACCTTTATTATATCGAAATGTCGGATTCTAAGTCTATTCATTTTGTCATAACAATAGTTAATTAAAGTTTTTTAAGATTCTTTTATATAAACCACCCATTTATAACCATATAGTTATAAAACTACATTTTTGAATACGAAATTCCTAAAAACAGAATTTTTAATGCTAAGAAAAAGTAGCATAATATTATTTGACAAATCTTGCTCAATTATTAGAACTTTTTATTTTATTCCAATAATATATAAAAACTTATTTTTAAACTTAAAGAGCAATAGAATCGAAAAAATATTTGTTTAAATAAATATTTATTTAAACTATATATATGTTATACTTTTTTGACAACGAAAATAACTTTTAAAACACTTTTAACGTTATTTTCTTTGCTAGATGATCCATTTAATTATTCATTTTTTGAATGGTAAAATTTTAAGGAAAAAGTACATAGCAAAAATATAAAATTATATTAGCCCTTAGTAATTTTTAAAACCCAATACTATTGATTGTACTGATTTAGAATTAAACGTTTTCAAAATGTAATATGAAAAATTTTTAATGTATATAACGTTTTTTAAATTATTTAAAATAATTTGATGATGCGTATTTATTTTTCTTGGATATGTAAAAGACTTTTTGGATTTTTTACCATTGACTTTTCTTCTATTCGGTTTTATGAATTTTTAAAATACCATATATGAATGCTGGATATCGATATAATGGTAAAGATTTTATGAGCATTTTTTGTATTTACCACATGTTTTTTTGTGATTTACTTTTAATTTTGTTTTTTAAAAAGAAAAAATACTGTTTATGATTCAGTAATTAAAATAAACTTTTAAATTATATAAAAAACTTTGTTTCTAGATTGAAAATGTTATTAGTAAAATATAAATTTATATTTTTGAACCTTTTTATTCTGATCAAATCTTGTTTAATGTAAACATACGTTTTTGTATATTTACTAATCCTTAAATTTTATGGGCAATTTTTAAATTGAAAATATCTTGTTTCTTGTTAGTTCGTTCTATTTTTAAAAAAATTATTTTGAATATAATTTTTTTTATTATCTTTGATATATTTATCTTGATTACACATGATCAAATGACGTGATTATGTGTATAAACTTAACTTTATACAAAATATGTTGTTTTAATATTTTATACATATGATATATAAATTTTGATAGAGAATATTGCTCTTTTTTCATGTATTTCTTTTGAAGATTGTAATCGGAAAGACAGCAAGTTGATTTTTTAAAGCAACCGAAATAATTTTTAAAATTGAAATTGCATAAGTTAACTTGGTAAAACATTATTTTTTTAAAAAACAAATCTGAGGTATACCTTTTCTTCTTTTTCCGTAAAATGTCTCTCATTTTGTATTTAAAATATTTTCAAGTCATGTTTTTATTTTAAGGAGTAAAACTAAATCACATTTTTTTTACATTTCAATCCTGAAAATTCTATGAATTAATGTTATATTTTTCACAGATTAATATTTTTTATTAAATTCCAAATTTCAAATTATGTTATCTTTAAAGATTTTTATGTTTTTTGTTTATATAAGTGAAAATTCCGGTTATATAATATGTCATAAAAAAGTAATAATAATATGCTTACTATATTTATAAAGACTTCGGATCAGGAATAAAAACCCACAAACACCACAAAATAAATTAAACGAACTATAGATTAATGAATCAAATTGAAATTGAAAAACAAATTCCACAATTCATCTAAGAATTTTTAAAAAATTGCTTGAAAAGGGGTTCTAAACTAAATAAAAAATCGCAATAGATGCAATTTTTTAATTAAACTTAACCATGGAAAAAGTTTAAGAATGGTTTTTTTCTTCTAAAGCATACATAAATTATAAAAAAAATCATTTCCTTTATTATCCTATATGTTTATATTCCTTTTCAAGGATACAAAATACTAATATAAATTATTCTTATAGTTGTAAAATATGGGGAAAGACAACTGCAATATAGCGTTCAGGATGTGATTATATCTACAGAAAAGTAAATTCAAAGATTTCAATGTCCGAATTTTTGCAAAAAAATTTAGTTAAAACAGGTATTATGGTCATTTTGATTAAACTGTATACAAATACAAAGAAATACCATATAGAAGCTGTTTAGCTACGGATAGAATAGATTATATGTGGAAAGTTATATTTATATCAAATATTATGAGTTCAGTTGCTTGTTTTTACGATACTAAAACATTGAAACCGTTTTACTAATTATATATTCACATATAGCAGCAACTTTTATTATATATACATTGAGCAAAATCATACAATTTTTTATGGAATAATAATTTTTTTAAATTTTACTGTTTGCCATAAAATCTAATTTAAACTAACTATATTTTTTTGTGATTTATTTCTCGAGTCATTGAAATTAATACAATATATTATTTAAGAAAAGTAAAGGTTTTGGGACTGATTTCAGGTTTTGGGACTGATTTCAGGCAATAATTTTTGTTTAAAATATGTCATTATCTTAATAAAAGAAATAAAAATCATATTACAACGTACTCATGATTTTAAATATAATATTTGAAAGATTTCTATTGTTTCTCTTATAAAATTTTGCATTTTAAAAATTTAAACTAAAAAATCCTCAAGATAGTAATATTTCCAGAAATGATTCTACACTTGATCCGATATCTCGATTATTTTATATTTTTTTATTTTTTCGTAGCTAAAATTTTTTATATCTTTTATAATTTCTAAATTATTCCATAAATCAAAAAATGTTTTATTGAATTGAAAATAATGTATTGCATCAAAAAAAAAATTGTAATTACAAAAATCTAATTACACTTTTTAGATAAATTAATATCAACATACAGTAGTTTTAATGTAATCATTATGGAAACACTATTTAAATGCAAAAAACTGTGTATTTTTAACCATTTCATATGAAATTAACCCTTAGCATATATTTTTCACATTTAGTTTTAGTTCACATGTTCATTATTTATACAACATAAATTAGTTTTTTTTTACGTTTTTTAATAACCACATACAATTTATACACATATATACTATCAAAAAATGAAATAGATGTGTTTTTTTATTAATATAATCGTTTTTTACTTTTCAAATGTCATTTAACGTGAATATTTAGAAAGCTTGAATTATCATGTATTTTCAGTAGAAAAGATTCTAATTATAATAAGAAAAAAGAATAAAATATATGCTATTTTTTGTTGAAAATGCAGATTAGTAAAAAAAATTAAATATCTTCATTTTGATCCAACACCACTCAACAAAACTATAAATTTACAGATATATAGATTCAATTGGGACATATAAAATTTATTTATCGAAAAAAGTCATTTTTCGACCTTACTTTAGACATTTTTTCTGCTATATTCACATTATATTGTTTTTTATGTCTGGATTATATATAAAGCATTTTTTTGTACCTTTTTAGCGTTCAAATAATAAGATCTCTCCGCTCTAATACCAACTAATATTTCAAAGAGGCTAAATATAAACAACATGAGCAATTTGAAGCGATATATAAAAACACAACATGAATTTATTTTCATACTTTGATACATTCATATATTCCAACAATTTAGAATTCAGACCTATTTATCTATTTAATCTATTCGAAATTTTATAAAACAAAATTTATGTATATGAACAAGTATTGCGATCATAAAATAATTGTCATGTAAGATTTTATATATTGCGCTTCTTGATCCCAAAGCAATTACAATACATTAAAATTTTTTTTGACAAAGTATATGCTACTGTAATATAGATTTTCCTAGATTTAATATATATTAATGATCATAGCATAGTAAATATATGATTCCTTTGGTTTTTTTGTGTCATAAAAAATTTAGATACAGTATTTAGTGTGTTTTAAAATTTTGATCATTACAAAATAAAGGATACATATGTTTATTATACATAAAGATTTATTTTAAAAAGTTTGTTTATTTTGGTAATTTTTTGGCGTCTTTTTAGATTTATTAAAATATCATTTTTATTTCAAATTTTGTTTATGTACATGTATTTCATACTAAAATAACAATCACAAACAATTTTATTCAGGTGAAATCGATATTATTGTATTTCATACTAAATAACAATCACAAACAATTTTATTCAGGTGAAATTGATATTATATAATTTCATTCGTATACGAGAATATTGGAATTTCTTTATGAATCATAATTTTTTTATTTGCTTTTTAATCCGTTTATTTTTTTTCTTCTTTTTTACATTTTTAAAAAATAAAATTTTTGAAGCATTGTAAATTTTTATTGAAAAAATTAAATTTACATATTTTTAAAATATTTTAAAATTTATCTATCAAGAAATAACATTGCAAGCGAATAATGACTTTGGTTTTATGTGATAACTAGCATATAAGGTGTCAAACTTTAACTGTATGTGGATTGCTTCTACTATTTTATTGTGTAAAAGTATTCTTTTTTTGATAGAAAAAATGTTTAAATTAATTTAAATTTACAAGTTTTACCTTAATTCGGAATCAAAATGTTTTTATTTATAAAATTTGTATATTGAAATCACTACTACTCGGTCTTATTTTTTTCAGAATGATATTCAAGTGACTGCATCTTTTGCACACATTTTTGTTTATGGAAATGTTCACATCCTAATTTACTATATTAAAGAAATATTTTAGATTTACAAAAACATAGGTATCTATAGAAAATGCGGTTAGAAGAGTAAAATTATTAGTTATATCAATATATCAATAATCAATATTCAGTATTCGTTTTTTTTATATTTTCAGAAAAATCCACAAAATTTGCAACATAAATGTGAATTATAATTGATATCTGTAAAAGACAAACATGATGATTTAAAAAGGTTTTTTGTTTATAATTTGTATAAAAAGAAAATTTTTTTTATCTATCTAGGCGTGCATACCATTTATACATGGTACATTTACATTTTATCTTATACGCATTGCTTAGTGCGAGAGAATCGAGCTTGACAAAAATTTCTAGTTTTTTATAATTTCATTAGAATCCTAACACTCACAGACCGCTTTGTAAAAATACCAAAATAACTGTTATGAATGGCAAAATTAAGAAATATTTTCTGATATAATCATATATAAATAATCATTGTCTTTGTGTGATATGTAAAAATTTTTTGAAAAATTAACTTGATTATATTTTAAAAATTATGTTTACATATTTTATGCATATATTTATATTTTATAATATACTATACAATGTTTTTACTATATATAACCGCTAATTTTTTGTTTTGAAAAAGTAATTTTTAATGACAAAAAATAATTTATTGGAGATTGTAAATATATTATAAATAAAAAATTTCCGCATGCAAAAATCAGCATAAAGTCATTTTGAATCTTGGTTCGGATTTACCAGAAAGGATTAAAGATGTGAGAACGAATCGACCATTCAGATTACAACATAACCACACAAATATAAAAAAAGTAGTATCCTTTAGCGATGCAATCTCAAAATAAAAAGCGGATTAGTAATTTTAGACGAACCAACTATCACGGAAACAAGCAAATGTAAATATTTATATAAAAAAACCAAAAATTATTTTTATATTCTTTTTATTGATTATAAAAAATCATTCATCCGCGAAACATTGCAATACAATAAATAAATTTTCCCAAAATCCAATATAATATTTTAAAACATAAAGAAAAAAATTCAACTAATTTTTTTTCAATGTTACAATGAGATAAATATACACAATAGAAAATATTTTATAATATTTTGAAATCACTGACTATAAATAATTTTCAACATCAACGCATTCCTTTTGTGTTTAGAATTTATTAGCTTTTCCTTATAAAAATATACTTGTAAAACGTTCAATTACACGAATGTGTGATTGATTTTATTTAAATAATTTCATTAAATATGCTTATAATATAAATATACTATAAAATCATGTGCTATTGTTTTAAAACTTTTATGTTTATTCGATAAATCTGTACTTGATTTCTATTTTTTTGTTCATTAAAATGAATAAAAAACCACAATAAAATTTAAATACAGCTTTTTGTCACAAAAAAATTCTATGTTTTCTTAACTTTTTTCGCAATTAAATTGTTTTTTAAACAACCTCGATAAATTTGAATATCAAAAAAAAAAATCAATTTTCATATAAAAATAGACGTTTTGATAAACTTTTGTATTTTTAGTATCTTTGCTTGCGCGCGACAAATATTAAAAAAATTATAACAAAAATAAAATGTTCAATATAGATATGCTAAAACTGAAGTATTCATGGTAGTTATTGATTATATTTTGATAATTAGCACACCATGAACTATTTTTTATCAATTTTTGTACTTTTACACAATTTTTTGCTATTTGTTATTAAATTTGAGTAATATTAGAGAATATAAAATATGGTCAAACTTTATCACATATAAAATTATTTTTGTTTATTTTATGACGTATCTAGTTAATGTGTAATATAAGAAGAAATTAAATATATTTTATAGAAGTGCTGTAATAAAAAGCGTTTTTATAAATTTTTATATATTTTCTCTAGTTACTTAATAAAATTTGTTTCAATAAAATAATAACCAAACATTTTATTTGATATTATTGATTGATCTTTAATGAAAGTATTTTTGTGTTAGAAACTACTTTTATCTCCCAAAAAGACCATTTAAACAGATAAATGTCATTTACGGTACATTTCTAGATATATTCAACATAATATTTTTAATGAAATAGTTTTTCGTAGCAAATATATGTCGAGTGTATACAAGATAACATGTTTAAAAAAGTATTGTATAAACAAAAGAAAGAATATAACCCATAATTTCAGAATATTTTGGTGATTCTTTTAATATATAAAATTTTATTATTCACAATTTTTAAAAAATATAACCAAGACTTATAACAAGAATGTATTGCATATAATTACAGAATTGAAACTAAATTAATATAAATTATTATCAAATTTGAAATTTATACCTTTATAATTTTGATTTATGAATTTTTTATGAACAATAATTACTAGATTATGTAAGAAATTTGGGTTTGAAATGTAAAAAAATTTTAATATTATTAGGAAAAAAATCTCAGAAAACATCTGTTTTCTTATATTGTAAGAATTGATTTTCATAAAAACGCATACATAGCAGTAGATGTTAGGTCTGGTGGTGTTCATTCAAAAAATATTTTTTCGACATCACAAAAAAACAATTTTACAATGAAAAATATTTTTTTTGCATAAATATTAAATGGTTTGGTTTTTATTGTAACAAGTCGATAGTTTACATACTATTATATCATTAATGATATAAAAATTTGTGATTTTTTATGTATATTAGATTATATTTATGATTTTTTTTACTATCCTTTTATCGATGTTGATTTAAATTTTTTATGAAAGCAGTGGGCATAAACTATATTATGTTATAGTCAGCAAAAAAAATTATAATGATTGAAATAGTGTGGTTGAAGTATACTTAAAACTGAAATACAAAAAAAAGAAAAAAGATATGAAAAAATCTTATAACATATTTAATTTTATTTAGAAAATATAAGATCACACGAAACAAAAATATACCTAAATTAAGGTTTTTTCAACAAACAAAAATTATTATCTTAATTTAAGAATGAATTATTAGTTAATTGAATGACACTATTAGCATTAATATATCAAAATTATAATTTGATATTTTATTCGTGCTGCAAAATTCAATAGATATAATTTTAATCATTTAACATTCTAAATTTTTTTTAAATGTGCAGGAATACTTTAGAAACTGTATATTGTGTTATTTGTTAATAAAAATTCTAACAATTTAGACTTATTTTGCTGTTTAATTTATAAATATTAATCATATTATAAAATATTTATGGATTTTTTTTGTCACAACTAAACATCCAAAAAATCATTTTTATTAAAATTAAAACATAAAAATTACATTTGTTTTTTTAAAAAATTAAAATCTTTATATAAATAATATATTTACAAAAATAAATTTTGTAGATAACATAGAAAACAAAAAAAACATATTAAATCGTCATTCAAGATAACAAAACGAAATATAGATATTAGTAAAAAAACTAATCAATCCAAGGGTTTGGAGAAGAAAATTTTTGCATAAATGAATCAATTTTTATTTCTGTTTAATAATAACATTTTTTAAATTCCAAAAATATAATAATTTGTTTTTTTAATATTTTTTGGTATTTTTATAGATTTTAAAAATATTAACAAATAAAATTTCTAACAACAATGTTACTCAATAAAGATATCATGTCAAATATCGTTTGAAAAAACAAATAATTTTTTTCGTTGGTCAATTTAATCTTGACCAATATTAATGTTGATTCGCAATAATATTAACATAAAATGTTGTTATTTTTAATATTGTAATTTATGTTTTTTTCGATAAATTATTTCTCTGATTATGATATATTTTTTATTACATTAAAATGTTAACATATGTTTAAAGATTATTTCAAATACTAGCTAAAAATATTCAAATTTTTCATTTTTGAATAAAAAAGAAAAAAAGACATTTCGAAAGTCATTCTCGCTTTTTAATAATCTGTTCCATTTAATAACTGTGAGAGTAAAAAATTTAAAAATTACTTAAGTTGATTAAAAATATGATTAATCAAAATAAAATATAGTTTTCTTATACCCAAAAAAAATTGATTGAAGAGAAATCGGTATTTGTCGTTATTAATACATTATGTTTTTAAATATACCTATCAAATTAACTGTTTAACAAATCTTTGATTGTAAATGAGTAAAATTAATAGTAAAAAATGATTATTGTATTATATATACCTAGTAAATTATATCATTTTATATGTCTTTTTTTATGACAATTATTGTACTTTAAATCACTTTCAGTTTTAAATTTTTTATTTACTTATAATAGCCAAAAAAGTGTAAAAATGTTTTTTTTTGTTTTTTTAATAGTTTGTATATTTTTTTCTGATTCTAAAGATTATATTAGCAATACGATTGTATCATTTTCACCCAATACATGTTTACATATGCCATCTGCAAAAAACACTCTAATGTATTTTATATAATAAAATATTTATGTATAAATTTAATTAGATGTAAGGCTTCAAAAAGTTTTAATATCTTTTATGATTCTTAATTTTTTCAATTTAAAGGAAAACATTGAGAGATAAATATGTTTTAGTTTCGTAAATAGCAGATTAAAAATCAGCAATATAATATAATTTAAGAATGATTATAAATATAAACTTTTTCTGCGTATGTAATCCCTAAAATACCCTATTGAAAATCGAAAACATTTAATGTTTAATTTTTTAAGTGCGAAAGTATTTTAAGACAATCTCTCAGTTAAATTAATTATATCAAATTTATTTTTATATAATAATATCTTTCTATTAAAACAAACACTGATATTACTAATATGCTTCTGTGTATTACTAATTCTAAGTATTCGAATCAGTACTAACTATTTTTAATTCGATTTTAAAAACTTGATGTGTTTTAAAGACTGATTAGCCACACTTCTAAATATAATAAGCGTTTCTGTAAGAAAATGTTGTGATCTAGCTATAAAAATACAGAAGTAATTCCTATAATAATAGAATTAAATTTCTTTAATATATATTCCAAAATATTCTAAAAACATATTGATTTTTTGTATGTGTTTTAATTTATCTGAATAAAAAGAATTATATATGTTTTTTTACGCAAAGAGCAATGAAAAAAAATCATCTTTGCTCTTAGTATTAAAAGAACTATATATAGCTAAAATGTAAAAAAAATCGATAATTATACGGTATAGCATATTTGAAAAATTAAAATCATATTGTTATTTACATACATTGATAGAATATACATTTTTATATTCATAAAGAGAAAATTTAATCATATTATTTATCTATTTGATCTGTATCCTTAATCCACATAAAAAGAATTACCTCTACAATATCACTTTTATTGAAATATATTATTTGAAAATAAAAACTTATAATTGTACCATTGTCTTGTAATAAACAAGTCTTTTTTTTTAATGCTGTTTTTACTATATTTTTATGATATGCATTAAGCATAAACTCTTTTAGCTTGAATATGAAATCAATCACATTAAATTCCTTCAAATAACTTAATACAAATATGTCATTGCTTTGATTATTATTCGCCTAATTTTTTTTTATAAAAAGATTTTTTTGCATTAAGATACTTTATTTGCTGGTTTGTTTCTTTTTGTAATGCAGAAACTTCTTTTAAAAAAATCTTCGGAAGGATTCATGTGAAGAAGCTCTTTTAAATCTACTTCCAGACTGTTAGTCTAAACTTCAATTGCCAAGTGAGAATATCTAGTATAGATTATTTGTTTTTTTAGATATTTAATAATTGTAAACAAAACTTAAATTGTGGATAATCCGGCAGCTTTCTTTTAATTTCAATGGTTTTAGATAGATTAATTTTTTAGTATTTACATATTCAAGGCAATAAAAAATATTTCCAAATGTTACCTAAATCTATAAATCAAGTGATTCACAGTCAATATACACTTTTTAAAATACAAAAAGGGTAAATTATTTCTTAGTAGCGAAATTAATTAAATTAAAACATAAATATTTTCGAATGATTTTACTTTTTCTCTACAAAAACAGATGCTTTAAAATAATTGAATATAAAATAGTGTAAATATAAAACATAAACATATCTTAACACTTAAAATCTAATTATTGAACTGATAAGCAGCTTCTAATATTGGTACAAAAATTTACACATATTGAAGTAACATGTAGCTAGACCTAAAAAATTGTTATATTAGTGTATAAAAAAATATCTAGAATTATCTTTTTACGCATAAGTATGCTATATTTTTAGACATACCTATCAAAAATTATTTCAAACAAAACATTTTCATAATCAATAAGTAATGTTATTACATATGGTTTAGAAAAGTTTGAATTGTCGAAGTTTATGAAATTATTAACAATTATTTTGTTTTAAATCAAATCTAATCATGAGATAGAAAACTATAAAATATGGTTTTTTAAAGATACTGCGTAATTTTTTTTTGAACTTGAAGTTTTTTTTATTTTCTTGAAAATTATATTTCGGAAAAATAATTAAATAATAAAAAATATTTTATTTAGTTATCTAAGAAAACATCATCTAATCAGGAAACAAGTAAAAACGATCTTTTTACAAATGACTGTATTAGACATCTTTTTTAGAATTTTAAAAATGCAAAATTATTTGTAACATGATTCCCTGTAAGAAATGACAATGTTATATATTAACTGTTGAGTTTTTGTAAGTTATGTGATTTATATACTTCAATATCGTATATGAAAAAATACATAAATTTTTAAATTAGACTTTAAACTTTTCATGTTTATACGTTTAACTATTGTTTTTTTTAAAAAAATTTTATTTACTTTGAATCAATTTATAGTCAAACGAAAAAATCTCGTCAAATTTCTTATATTATTTCTGTTTTTCTGCCTTTAGCAGTTCAAGGTAATCTAAGTTTTTATTATCCTTAAAAAAAAGTGATTTTTGTTATAGGGTAATAACAATCGAATATAAAAAAGATTATCAAATAAAAAATATTTTTTTTCTAAACTATTTTTGTTTTTATACAGCATAATTTATTGGATGTCGAAAGTTATTATCAAAAAACTTTAAAAAAATAATATTTGATAAAAGTAAATATTTGATTTTTTGGAGGCATTCTGTAAAAACAAAAAATGTTTCCCAATTTTTTTAAGAAATATTTCAATTACACTCTCCAGAAGAGAGAAGAACCAAATTAAATTTCTAGAAAGTTTAGCTAATACTTGGATACAATTAAATATTTCGTATAAAATAATTTATGAACAAAAACAAATAAATTACAATTAAAAGTATTAATTAAGCTAAGGTATAAATCAATAATATTTTATTGTTAGTATAATTAACGCAAATATAAATTTTAAATATACATTTTGAATTTTTTTCTTAAAAAATCCAATAGTTTTACTCTGACTAAGTCCCAACTGGGTGCTAGAATAGTGTAAATATACAATAAGAAGACAAAAAACCGAAAAAAAGTTTAAATATATAACATGATAGAGGTAAATGTGTTTTATAAAATATATTGATACACATTCACAATGTTATTATGGTTTATTTGAATGCAAGTTTAAGTTATTCATCTATTCAATGGTGTTCAAAAAGAGTTATTTTATATAAAACATATACAGTAAACATCATTTAAAAAAAATCAAAAAAAACATTATTGTGCCTTTTATAATTAGTAAATACGTAAAAATTTATTTTTCCGCAAAAAACACAGCATTAAAAAATAAATTGATTTCAGAAAATTGAATCAAACCATAAACTTACATGTGACATAAACAAAACGAAGCATGTTTTATAGTTACACGAAATATTAATTTAGTGATAATATCTAGCATGTATTTAAAAATTTAAAATAGATCAAGTTGTTATTAGTTTTTATGTATATTAAAACCATATACGGGTATATGTTTAAATTTTGTCATATTTTTGTTTTATAAATTGTAAATAGCAACAAAAAAATCTACACAAGTAACGTTAGTTCGTCGAAAAATAGTTTTTTTATAATTTATTAGTTGATATTATGCGTTTTTAATTGCTACAAATTTAAATTTATTCAAAAAAATATATTTATGTGTGTTATTAATAGAATCTTCATGATTTTTAAAAAAACCGTTTCTAAAAATTAATTTTTTTCTAATGTATTTATGGTATTTTTAGATCTTTCAAATGTGAAGATGTGATAAGAAATTTTTAAATTTGAGATATAGTAAAAAATTCGAATATAAATTACTTTGGAAACTTATATATCACAAATATAAGGAATTAGAACGTTTAGATGTATTTTTCTGGGGAAAAACATATAGCCATAAACCAAAAAAGAAAAATGTTGGAGGATAAGAGATAAATATGATTTATATCATGTAAGTTTGATTTTTTTACGATTTTTGGTTAAAAATTTAGATTGAATTATGAATATTGTCATAAATTAAGCTAGATATATAAACTTAAAAAAATTATCCGATTTCGAAAAATGTTTTTATATAATATATTTGTCTTCAAATGCATATGTTTAGTTTTTTATATTCAGTATAAAAATTTGAACCATATGTTATGAAAAATTATTAAATCAAAAATTTTTAATATTACAATGAAAAAAATGGGATTAAAAGATCAAGCTAACAAAAAATTAAAATATTTTAAAGGGATTCATTATGGATTTATTATTGTATATGATAGTTACATTAAATTAAACAAATATCATTTAATTGTGTTTATAAACATACTATGATAATCAATTATATTTTTTATGTTTTTAAACTAAAAATAATTCGGAAACTGGATGAGAATGAATTTTTTTTATGCATTTCAGAATTCAAGAGAAAAAATCAGGTTAAAAAGAAGTGTTTTATAATGTGATATAAATTATCATAATGGATAAAACATTCCTAAAAAATCTTGTTTTTTAATACATGTAAAACGCAAAAGAAGCAATGTATATATATATATTATAAAATAAATAAAAAAACGTTAATTAATGAGGTTATAAACAAACGAAAATGAAGTTTTGTTTTTTTATATTAACCGTGTCCTATCACAAACAACATCAAGTCAACAACCTATTTTATAATGAAATCATAACAAGCCCTTAAAGTTACCAAATTGCATTATATATTTTACAGTGTTTTTAAAATCAAAAATATCTTATTTCAATTAATTCAGAAACACTAGAATATTATTTACAAAATTGAAACAATAAAAGCGACATTCGTAAATAATTTTACAGTGCATTATTTACAATATTGGTATTTGTTTTTTTCAAGATAAAACATAAATTCGAATTTGTTTTGTTTTGAGATGATCAGGTTTAAGATTTTGGTTTTTTACTTTAACTGATATATCAGCTATGCAGTCAATTTGAAAGTTATAAAACTTAAAGATCGTTTTTAAAAACAATTGTAAATTCACGCTTAAATTCTAAAGAGAAGAGAGAAAAACGCCCTATAAACAAATAACGACAATACAATGAAATTTTCTCTTTTCGAAATTCAAAGAAACTTATCTATTTTTAAAATCTATCTCTGCAATTCTAGGCAACAAAACTTAGAACGCGACAGTGACTTAAGAGATGTACTTTTAGGATAATATGAAAACACATTATTGATTGGCATATTTTATAAATCTTCTAGGAAAAGTACTACAACCGAGTAAAAAACCAATATTTTGTAAATGTACACCGGCGTTAAAATTATAATATCTTATAAAAATCAAAAAAATATACTTTGTTATAACTGAACAAGGATATATTTACTTAATGTTTTTCATATGGATTACAAGTTGAAAAATAGGCTTTCTAAAAAACGCAAAAAAAACTATAGAGTTGCAAATACAATTGTGTGTTAAATTTTTTTTTCAAAGATTTGTAGACTATAAGATTAAAAGTTAATATACATTTTTTTTCAATCTTAAATCAACAAATACATGAAAGAATTAAATCAATAGCTTAGTTCTAATATAATGTGATCATTTGGTTTTAAATTATCAATAATTATTGTGTTACGTTTCACAAACAGTATTTAAAAACTTGATTTTTTTCGTTTAGCATTGCAAGATATATTTGAAATTCACTACAATATTTTGCAAAAAATATATATTTTAAAATTAATAATGTTTTAGAATATAATTTAAATTTATAAAAAGATATTTTAAAAATGTAGAAAGATTATTTATATGTAAAAAAATTCATTTTGCAAAAATATTTTGAAAAATTAGTACTTTTATGGCGACAATTGAATACGTATAATTTTTTAAAAAAACTTAAAAGGTTTATCAGAGTGTGAAATCTCTAAATCTTAAATTTTGATTTTATTGATTCAATGTTTATTTCTAATGACTTTCAGTATAATTATTTATATTTTATATCTCTTTAATAGAAATTTTATAAAAATATATATAATATTTTTTGGGGTGTTTTTTATAATTAAGGGAAAAAAAATTTAAAGTATTTTTGCAAAAATAGACATATATGTTTTTTAAAAATAATATTTAGATTTAATATAAAGCAGCCAAATAAAGTCTTAGTGAATTTTAAACAATTTCTTAAATTCTGAATCAAATATTATTATTTAAAATTTAGTTTTTTGTCATTAGTTACTCGAAAGGCTATATATTAAGATACACATTACATACATAATGAAAATTTGAATATAGGAAAAAAAATTAAAAACGTGAAAACTATAATAAACAAAAAAATATAATCAATTATTTTGATTCTTATAATACGTTGAAAAATTATTATGACAAAATCTAGAACGTTTAAATCAACAAAACATTGTTTGTTAAAATTATTTGAATATCCTTCTTGCAATAACAAAAATCATAATATGTACTACAAAAAATTAGCTAAATAAATTTTCAGAATTAAAAAATATAACGCATGTCAATATGAATTTTGATATTTCTGCCTTTAAAAAATTATTTAATGGTTTTTTATACTGGAAAACAATTAATTAAATAATAAAAAATATTATGTTTTTGTTAGATGAACGTAGATTATAATAGCGAAAAAATGAAAATATCAATTGCTCTATATGCAATTTAAGTTGATTTAAAAATATTTAAACACCATTACTCAATTTTTCGCATCAATAACTGAATCAACTGAAGATTTTTAATTCTCATTTAAAAAATATAATCAATCTAAAAAAATCGAAACCAGCTTACTTAAATTCTATTTATCCTTCTGTTAAGTATTTTTAATTTTTTTTCAGAATATTTTGTAAATAGTTAAAGATAAAGAAACAAAATAAATATTTATTGAATTTTCTTAGAAAATAGCCCGAAAGACGGTATTATATACATGCTTTACTCTGTTATTTGTTTTAATGTAAAAATTCATATAAAATGTTTAAAAATATTAAAAATCAAATTATAGAACACTTATAGAATAATAAAAATATTTTTATACGGCGACAATCAACGATATTATATATTATTTTGGTTTAAGCTATTTCAAATTTATCAAAATTCATTCTAAAAAAATATGAGCAATGCTTTTATTGTATTTTATGTTTCCAAACGTTTAAACCTTACTTTTTTTCATGTTTGTAGATGCCATTCGAATGTAGACTAAATATTTAATTTTCGATTAATTTTAATTAGAAAAAAACCAAAAAAATTACTTTGTTTAAGCTTTTTTTTATGTTTTCTAAAATTTGAAAAACTGTTTTATCTTTAACAATTAAGAAATTATAGCAATCAACAAAAAATATTGTTTTTTTAGAACACAAAAATAGTAATTACACAGTTAATTAAATGGTTCCAAATAATTTATATAACCACATTGTTTATATGTTTAATTGGTGTAATTTTTTCAATTAATTGAACATTAGATAGTTTACAGAATAAAAAACAAATTAATTCATCTATGCATATACAACAACTACGCAATTATAAATATTATAAAAAAAATATAGTATATCAAGAATTGTTTAATCTATTTTAAATATGTATGTTCCAAAGCGATTACGATGACATAGCTTCAGAAAATATGAACCATTAAATTATCAATAAATAAAGCTAAAATTTTTTTCTTCTTTTCGTCATATATTAGCAATATTTTTTATTGTTGTATATAATATGAATGTATAATCACAAATTAGTAAATTGTAATATAGTTTTATAATTTTTTTGTGATAAATATATACTGTAAGAACAAAAACTTTATAAAGCACTTATTTTTTAAAAAATATAGCAATCCCAGAAAACATTAAAAATATATTGAATTTTAATGCATTCATCCAAATATATTTGGCAAAAAATGGTAATAATAGATAATTTTTAAAAAAAATTGTTAAGTATTGACTTTTATAACGGCTTCTTTAAAAGTCCTTGTTAGATAAAGTTAATTTTAAATTAAAAGTACTGATATTATGACATCTGCTATTAATTTTCAATTGTCTTTATTTATATTGATTTAAAAATTTAACTATAAAATTAATAAATAACCTAGTTTATCTAACAAAATTAAAAACATAGATTTGAATATCAAAAAAGATATATAATTCATGTCTTAAAAATTGAAACCAAAAAACTTAAGAAATATCACAAAAAATTTAATTACTTTTTATATAATAATTATGATTAATCATTGCAGTAAAAATTTTAAAAAATATAATTTCTTTTGAATAAGTGATAAAATTAACACAATTTAAAAATTAGGATGAGAAAACAGATATTTTGTTGAATGGAAATAGATTGTTTGAATTTGAAAATTAAAATAAAAAACTGTTTTTTGTGCATTTTTATTTTTTCATAAACTCTTTTTATACTTTACTATCAAATATTTCCACCAATAATCATTTATCAGATGAGACTCTCAACTTTTTAAAATTCATCAAAATAAATCAGATAATTCTTAAAGACCAGCAATAATTAAAATTTATTCCTGATAGTTGTATGTCGTCACAGTAACTAAAATAACCATTGTATTATTGGGTTATTTTATCATTTGTTTTTATTTGTTACTCGTGTTTTGATGGTTTTGATGTTTGACATTTTTGGAATCTAATTTATTTGATTTGTCTGATTGTTTAGGAGAAGAATTATTGGTATTTGTTGATGTCAATATTTCTTCGACTTTGATAAGTGATTTATCAAATTTGACGATTGGTCCAATTTGATTAAAAAAAAGCTTAAATAAGCTTAATAAATAAATATTAACGAGTTTTAAATGTTTTTAAATTTCAATAATATTTCGAGTGCTAAAAAGTCGGGCCGAACAAGAGGTCGCCCGCGCACATACAACCCTGATAATAATTTTATATCAAGTTTATATATTCAAATGTTTTATATCGAATAAGACAAATATGATCAGTATAAAATTTGCATTTGTGTTTTTCTGAAAACTTGATTTGATTTAATATCCCAATATAAATTTAAAATTTATTCAATATTTTTTTTAAAATTATATAAAAATATCAAAATCTGTTTTGAAAAATGACAGAATGATATTTTGATTTATTTTAACCTTCAACAATTTTATTCAAATTGTTTTATTGTTAGTTTCTTTCAAGTCTGATTGATAGGAGAAAACAGAAGCACGCTAGAATTATCAATTTATAATTTCGATTTAAATCCATTTTAAAAATAGACTTTCAAAAAGGAAAATAGTGATCATAAATCATATAAAATTACAACTAATCCCTTAAATGATTAACCTAAATATTTATATACAAGTAATCTATATATTTCAGTTGGAAAATTTAATAATTTTTTTATATTTATATTTTTTAAATTTACTATTATGTTTGAAATTTAATGCACAGATAAAAAATATGTTAAAAGAGGATGTAAAAATATTATTTTATTATTTAAGATGATTTTAATATTGATTTAGAAGCACATGAAAAGAATTTTTTTAACACAATATCATGTAGAATGCTTTATATTTGATATTGTTAATAAATATCATAATGCTGTTTTTTCCTTATAATTCAAATACAAATAATGGTTTACATAATAAAATCAAGGTGTATACTACATAATTAAATTCTTCTTAAAAGCATTTATAATTATGGATCTATCCACCTAAAGTTTAATTAAACAAAAAAAACAATATAATGTCCCTTAAAGGCTCCTATGCATTACATCAAGTCAACGGTGATTGGTTAATATGGCTAGAAAATGTTTTATAAAAACAATAACTGTGGGGAGCAGGGTCAGAAATATATCTTCTATTGTTTATTGTGCTTCCAGAACAGGGTGCGCCTGCTGGTTTTATTAAAAATATCCCTATTCCCTGGGTCATCTTGTCTCTTTGTATTTATAATTAAATAAAACCTTTGTGCTTTTTTAGAGAACATGTAGGTAAAAAAGAATTTAAAAAAGTGTGCCAAAAATAAACATTCAAAGAAAAGAACTTTGGTTTAAAAGACAATGACTGGTGTCGTTAGTGCATTTGGTAATTTTATTTACCACAGTTATGTAGTATTTCATTTTTTTATTTCCGAATAACTTTACGTCAATTAATCACCATTAATTTTATAGTTTTTGCGTTTTGGTAGTTTTTAAATCCAATTGTGGGTGTTAAGCTGATTTTTAAAGTTTTGAGTAGCCAAATAATTATTAAAAATTGAAAGAATGGTGCTGTTGTAAGATGATTTATTAATAAAACCATTCTTGGTGTGACAGCCACTAAGAAAAGTCTTTACCATGATTCTCATGGGTCCAACCCTTTGCAGATTTAAATAGTTGTCACGACTTTTGTGTCAATCGGTGATTAGATTATCAGTTTTGAGAACAGATCTTATTGGGTGTCAATTTTTGTTTGTTCAAGCTCTCTCAAGAGCCAGGCATCATGCTCAATATTTTTGCATAATTAATGCTTAAATCCTTCGGGATTTATGTATAGCAATAAATTTCAAGGATTTATAAACGATTTAATTGATCACTTTCTTATATGATTTTCTCAATATAAAAACAGTGATATCTTAAAAACAAGATCATAAGAAAATATTTAAAAGTTCTTTGATGAACACGTAATATTTACACGCTATATTATAATTCGATAAAAAAGTGAATTAAAGTTTAATTCAAATATAAACCGCAATATATAGAATAATAAAATAAAATACTAATGTTTAATTTTATACCCGATGCTTTGCTGAAAAACCGAACAATAAATTAACCATCTTTAAGCATTTAAAATTATAGAGGAACGATATAAAAAAAATTAATTAAACAAAATTAAAAATTTTATAAATCAAACCAAATCATACTGTAAACATTTTTTTCATTTATATCAACAATGAAAGTTCTATTTATTCTTAAAATGTGAACTTTATAAATACATTTAATAAAAAAAATATAGCAATGAACAAAATTTAAACAAAATATCGAATATAATTTTATGATGTTTAAAAAACTAAAAAGAAGACTACAAAAAATCCAGCTTCTATTTTATTTAATAAATACTTGGAATTTAATCATTAAAGTGAATTTCGATTTGATTTTCTCTCTTTGATTGCTTTGTCAAGCCATATGAATGAATTATAAATGCCTTTATCATGTTTTTTATTATCATCTTTAATCATAGACACACGACTTATCTTTAAATTTACATTCTCTTCAATTCCACATTTTTCTAAACATTCCCTAATATATTCGTCAACAGAGTTTTCATCACCACCAAACATACGATACACTTTATCCATTTTATTTACCAAAACACATACTGGAATCACACTAGATTTTTCATTTAAAAGATCTCTAACCAACTTATAAGCCTCACGAACTTCTGAAAATCTTAGACTGTCTTCCGCATCAAATATGAAAACACAACCATCGCATTGATGAAAATAGTCTTTCCAAGCTATTCTCGCCGGCCCATGACCACCCAAATCATATATATTCGCATTCATATTTCCTATCTCAATGTCTGTATTTGTTGGATGACTTGTTGGCATAGTAGCAGTAGCACTCTCATTCTTAAGAAGATTCAGTAGCGTAGTTTTACCAGCATTATCTATTCCCAAAAAAAGTATAGATACTTGTGAATTGAATAGTGTAGTAATAAAAGAGTGTAAAGTTTTCTCATATATTTCAATGATTTTCTTCTTGAATTTTTCAAAATATTGTGTTGCCTTGTCCAACATTCTTCTAAGGGTGAAACAAAAAATAAATAAATTAATAAAAGATGTGCTGAAAGATATAAATTAAATTTAAATATTGAATTTTTAATTTTATCCTATCAAAAGTAGAATCGAATTTGTAAATAAAATTTAAAGTTTAAAAAAATTGATAACCTTTTAGATTAGAGAATTACTTTATCCAAGAAATTTGATTTATAAAATAGTAGGAGATTTTAAGGTAGATGAAAAAAACTGTTAAATCAAAATAAAAATATTTCTAAAAAATCAACATCTCTATAAAGTGTATATCAAAAAGCAAATTTTTAAATTTATTAAAGTGTAAGCATAAAAAATTAAAAATAATAAAAGCATCATCAATTTCAATGTAAAATAGTATTTTTAAACTGATTTACTACGTTTAAAAACTATTTCGAACAAATAAAATATTACTAATTATTATACCATTTCTAAAAATTTAATTATTAGTGCATCGCTTACATAAAGTAAAAATTAGTAAAAAATGCATCTTAAAAAAATTTATCTCAAAAATTTTTTATTTTTTCTTAATTTTGAAGTATTAATGATTTTATTTAAATTCATATTTTTTGCGTCATGATTCTTTTTTATGAAAAATCATTTTTAGTTGCTAATTTGTTTTTTTATTACATATTAAAAGTATATTAAAGAATATATGGATGGGTTTAAATATTGTGAAAACATACAGACGGCATTGATATGTTGATCAATGAAAAACATGAATTTTAAACAAATATTCTTTGATGCTGCTTGGCCATTACAAAAGGATTTCTAATTTTTTAATTATTATAAATAGCAATTATTCATTTTTTCAACCCAAAATTTTATAATATTTCCGTATTTAGAATAGTGGGTCTAATTATTTAGAACAATCAACAGTGCACCCTATGGGCATCAATAATCCTTTATTCCACAGGAAAGTTGCTTTCGTCAAGTGTTTGAATTATATTTATCACTTGAATGGCATGTAAGATCTAGGGCGGGTCATACACTATGACCATTAGTACTGCTATCACCAAAATGCGTTTGTACCTTTCTCAATGATAAATGCCATCTAGGTAACATCCAAATCCAAAGATATCTATTTCGGCTGTCTAAAAGATGAGATCTATCTAAATAATTGTGAATAACTACAGATAGGAATGAACTGGAAAAATGAGATGTCAAAATTTTGACGCTAAATATAATGACACTAAAAAGCATAAATGAATAGAGAACTGCAACATAAAAAACTAAATTTGATGTTTTTTTTTTCTGATAATATATCCCGGTAATCCGTTGAATAAGTTAACCGATTTTTTTTTATCAAGTCTATCTATAAAAATTTTTCGCATGATCTGAAACGATGGTATTTACGTATAAAAATATTTTAAACCCAGGTTGACTAGAGTGAAAAGCGAATAGAAACCAAACACAAGAATAGAAAAAAAATTGTTGGTTTATATTATCGCATCTTTAATTATATACACAAATTAAAAGTTGTGACTTCTAGGATGTTAACATATCTCGCTAATTTCAGTTTATATCGTTTCTTATCCGTTTTTTCTTGTCAATTATATTTTCAAGAGATTAAGAATAAGCTAAATAGAAGAGAAAGTTTACAGAATGTCATTATACTATTTTTGGTATTAATATAATTTACTTTAGATGTTTTTATAATTTATTTAAATCAAAATCGATGTTGAAGTAGAAAATAAAAAGTAAAATACAATTTTTTTAGTAATACAAGTGATTTCATGAATACATTATTTTAAAATAAAGTTCATTAAAAACCACAAATAACCAATTTTATAGAAACTGATATAACAAAAATTGAATTTTTTATAAAGAATTACACAATACAAATATCGATTTCGTGTAACAAAAAGCAATAAATAATTGTAACTAGTTGTTGTTTGCTATAATGTGTAGTTGGACCAAATATATAATTTTAAGATCAATAATTTTGGTTTTTATCATAAAAACAATTAAAATATGGTTTTTAATTTCGCCTTACATTGGTATTAAATGTTAAATACAAGTCAATTTTATTTGATTCTTTTTTTTCTATATTGAACGATAAATATTAATTCGACAATATCTAAGATTTTCATTAGATTTTAAAAATGCATAATTTTTTTAGGGTTGATAATGTGTTAAAATGTGTAGAAAATTTCTTTTTTAGGTTAAATTTGATAAAATGTTTGAATTGACGCTTTAATTTAAAAATTTCTAATAACAGAACTTTAATAAAAACCAGACTAAACATATTAGGTTATTTATTTATCAATTTTAAGTACATGAATAAATATTTCACCTTAATGTTTTTAATGAAATTTTGTGTTTAAGGTTTTTCGACATTACTTAAATATTTAAACGTCAAATTTAAAATTTATTACAATCACTGATAATATAACAAAATTTCTATAAATGATATTCTATTTTATCTATTAAAGTAAAATAGATACTAAAAAACATAAAAAAATATTACATAACCTAAAATTGTTTATGATAGAATATTTTTAAGAATTATTTGCATTATTGTAGGCATATAAAACTTAGAAAATGACACAAATGTTTTTAATTATCTATTTATTTATCGAAAAAAAATAAGCATTTATTGAAATAATCTAATGTAGCCTCACTCAATACGAAAATTTAAATAGTATAATCCCAACTACTAAATTACAGAAATAAACATGATTTCTTCTTGTGGCAGAGATTTTTTCAATTTCTAATATAAGCATATAATTAAACTAATTATATTTCCAAAATGAATCTTACACAAATATTTTTAAAGTTTTTGACTTTATATATTATTTTATATCGCCTATTTATACAAAAACTTATTTAAGAAAGCATAAAACTGTAAATCTATACCGCATGTGTTTTAAAAAGCAAATGATTTTAGTCTTGAAAAAAAAATTTTAAAAAAATAAACGAATTTATCAGATACAGAAATTCATCTGAAAATTTTGTTTACAAGTAATGTTAAATGAACAAAAAATCTGAAATATTTTACTGCTAACTTTTACACATAAAGATAATATATGATTCTGTACTGATATGTTTTTTTTCCATTCCTATAGAAGCGAAAATGAAAAACCATCATATATACATTTTTTGATAAAAAATTTTATTTAGTTTGAGTCAATTGCCAAATTAGAATTAAAAAATGTATTTTTATAAAGGTGTTTTATTCCTATGTATATTGATAGATATCATTTGATAGTTTATTCTTTGATTTTCAACTTTTTAGTATTTCTTTAATTTTCAAATATTTCTATTATCAAAAACAGCTTCATTCTATTTTTTTATTATATGCAATAAATACACCTTTCTATAGTGTATGTAGTCACAAGAAAATTAAAAAAAATTAAATTTTTATAAAATATACCTTTACAGTGAATTGATTCATAACAAAAAAAACATATCACATAGAAAAAAAATATGTTTTAAAAATCATATGAGTACTATAAATTTGAAAAAAATACAAAATATAAACAAATAATTCAAGTGTTTTTCCTCTGATAAGATCATAGATATTATGCTAATCTGTTAATTCGTTTGATTAAATATGTAAAGGCAGTGAAAATTCAAACAGTTCAGTATAATTGTCCTGTAACACTTGGACATTACCATATTTAATTTGAAATTCAAGAAAGCTAAAATATTTCTTACTATTATATTTATTTAAATTATTATTTTGGAAGTCATTAAAATAACTACCTTTTTCCCTATTTTTATTACTACTATTATCAATGTTGTTACTATTACTATTGCTATTAATACTACTGCTAAATCCTTTAAACATTTCTTCTCCTCTCTTTCTTTATTTTTTTGAAATTTAAATAAGTTTTTGTGATTTTTGTTATCTCTCTGATAATGACGTTCACTAAAAGGAAATATCGTATATTAGAAATTATATTGTAAAAAAAATGTTAAATATTGTTTTATTTATTATATTTACTAATTTTTATTCCAAACTAAACATTTATTGTATTATAATATTTAATAAAGGTTTTGTGTGGTATGTTATACCACAATGATAAAAAAAGAAGTCCTCATATATTTAATTTACACGGTTTTGAATAGAACAAGATGGTTGCATCGAGAATTCTCACAATAGAAAAATACTGACGCTATGGCTTCCAAATACTAGATTCATAATCACCTTGTTTTGTAATTTATTCATTTATTATTTTTTAATAAAGATTTTTAATTCTCTTCACTATGTTTTTAAGAATATTTTTTTCTTTGTACTAATTTGATTTTTCCTCTTCACAAAAATCTTAAAACTACTGATGTTAACAGAATACTACATGCTTATAAATATGTGAATAATTTTTTTTGTTATTTTTTCAACATAAAAAAGCCCCCAAAAAAGCTGCTTTACATATATACTAATAAAAAAAACATTTTATTCAATTCTTAAATACATTTATTTTAAAATATATCTTTAAATGCAAACATCATAAACAAATTATATCCGGGTAATTTTAGTTATTTGTCGTTTTTATTGGTATTTTTCGTAAAATTTACATAAAACTAGTTTGCATATAGATTAACACGATCATATAAATATTTATACCCGAGTTTCGTTTTTATTTTTTTTAAATGAGACAAATTTAAAAGACATACGCAGAATCTCAAAATTTTTTAGAATTACACATTTAAACTTTAAAAACTAAACAATAGAACTCAAATGGTTATAAATAATGAAATATTAATATTTGAACGTCTAAAATAAACAAAAATCCAATTTTTTATTAGTTAGATGGTGTTTTGTATCTTAATCCATTAAAGAATGATCAGAATCAATATCATAGACGAAAATGTCAACTAAACTGTATATAATTCAGAAAAGAAAATTTTTCGATTAATCATTTAGTAAATATAGTTGAAAAATAATTAGTTTGTTTATGTATCATTTTAGAAATTTTTGTAATATCTATTTTTATTTATAACTTTATTGTTAGTGCAATACCATATCTTAAATTTTTACTTTTTTGAAAAAATTAATTGTTTGAATGTTTTTTTACCATATTCTTTTGGCGATCGATGTGAATGGTGTAAAAAAAGAGTTAAAGAAATTTGTTAAATCGTATTTAAAATACCACGTTTAGAGTTTTTGATCGATCTAATCGCTTCTTAAGTTTTGGATTGGACAGAAAATAATTTCCTCATCCTTTATCTTTCTAGTTCTCTACCATTGACGAGGCACAAAATATTCACTTAAATAAGAAACAAGGAAGAAATTATTGGTATAAAAAAACTAAGTAAAGTAATTGAAGGGTGTTTGCAATACAAACAAAAACGCTGCTTACCAATATTATTAAACAAAATCTTCCAAATTTAATACATAATAATAATATATTGAATTTAAACGCCCCTTTAACCATATCTTTTAAAATCTTTATTTATAAAAACCTTCATTTCTATAATTTAACGCAATTAAAAAAAATCTTCTGAAAAGATTTTTTTAGAGGCCTATCAAAGAAATATCCTAAATTTACCTCCTTTCAATTTATTTATTGTTTTAAAAACCCTTTGAATAAACAGACACTCAAGAAAGCTTGAGGAATAGTGCGATCTAATATAATAGATGGTTAAAGTTTTTATTACTACCCATAAAATGTTTTAACAGTTCCATTACTTCTTCTTTCCTTGAAAATTTTTTTTGCGCCATTCTTTTGGAGTAACTAAAATGCAAGGACTTTTAATTTACTCTATTCCTATATGGTTTTCAATCATTCATAAAAATTTGAATAAAAAAATTATCATAAAAAAAATTTAATTTACGAAAACTAAAATCTATACTAGTTTTTTCATGAAAATATATTATCTGATGTTTGAAAGGGGTTGTCAACGAAAAAATTGAAACAATTCTAAACTTAAGTTATAGTCTTGTATTAGTGTGCAACTTAAATAAGTAAAATCCTTCAAAAATGGTTTTAATAATGTCGAATATTAATATTACAAATATAACGGTAGATAAAAAACGATAAAATAAATATTAAAAACTAATAATTCTTATAAGGAAAAATCTTAACATTTTAATTACATTTTAACCAAATACAATATATCAGTGTCTCTTCAGAAATTTTAATCTAATATGATAAAATTATCACACGCAGTTTATTAAATTTTTTTTTGTTTGTCGAATATGTATAAAACTATAAGCATAAGAATTTTTTTACGTATGATATATTGTTTTTCCACTTTAGAATGATTTAAATTTAGGTATTTTTTAAAAAAATTGATATTTATGCTTTTATATATAAATTTCTAATTCATAGCGATAAGAATGCAACTAAAACAATTTCATGCATAAAAATTTAAGAAAAGGAGAGAAGAATAATAAAAAAATTCTTAATAATAATTAGATTTGTAGATGAGATAATATAAATAACAACAATAATAGTATTAATAATTGTAATAGTGTAAATAGTAGTATTTTGATAAATTCAATATTATAAACATGTAAATATCTCTGTGTTTCAATTAAAAATAAACGTCTTACTTCATGATAGAACACTAAACTCTGTTAGATTAACACAAAATACAGTTATTTAAAACACTTTATATTTTTATTTATATATTAACGGTTATTTTAGGGTCTGATGTAACACAATTATTTATAATTGATGGCGGTATAATTAAAAATCGATATTAAAGAGAAAATACTAAAAGATTAAAAAAGAGATTGATTTTTTTATAAAACCAAAATTAACAAGAAAATTTGAATTAATTTTATCATCACTAAAAATTTTATTTTAAAAATACATTTTTTTGTTCTTTTTTTACCTCTATAGATATTTCGTAGTTTATACAAATCAATTTTACTGGTGGGAAATTTTATATAAATAACGATCGGTCGATAAACAAAAATGTTTTTAAAGCAGAAAAAATAGCATTTTTTGGGAAAACGTGGACTAGGAATGTTTTCAGACAATATTTTATTTATTTTATAAATATCATATCATTTATCGCTTTTTTGTTCAGCTAATTGCAAACAATTATGAATAATGAATTAAAACTGTTTTTACAAAAAAATCAAAATTTTCATTACCTTCTGTTTTATAAAATTATCTTAACATATATATTAACTATTTACACAATAAAAAATTTAAGAATTAATGTTTAAATTTTATTTTATATTTAAAAATTCATTTTTTTAGCAAAATAGTAAATTTTATAAAGCTTATTATTTTTATTTTTTGTTGAATTGTGCTTTATTTATAGATGACAATGTTAAGGTAACAATTAAAAAATTTTCGTGAAAATACATTGAATTATCGAAAGAAGGGTTTTAGTGTTTAACCAGATCGACATTTTAAGGTGGGAGGCAACCGTTTTTTGAAATGATAAAGAAACACATTTAGGAACCTAAGATTTAATAAACTTTTTTAAGATAATGGAATTATTTATTTACCCGCTCTTCTGCTATGATCTTGGGCTTCTTGGTTATTTATTCATCGTTTTTATCTTCGCTCTCTGGGGTGTCTTTTTACAAATAATAAATAAATATCCTTCGAATAAAGATTATTTCGACAAACGATTTGTTATAATAAAATCTTATTTTGGTATAATAGATAGTAAAATTTTTTGTAGTTCATCTAAAATTAAAAGCTTAATAAAACAGAATTTCTGTTTATAATATTTTCCACAAATAGAAAAATATATACACAAAAAATTTTTTATATTATAACAATGCTATGTTTATGTTGTATTCGATTTCTATAAAATATTTTGACTGTGGTGATTTAAAAATAATATTACCGGAATGAGAATAAATTAACACATGGTTATAGATTAATTTTTTCAAATTTAATCTGGGAATGTTGTTATTGGTTTTTTCGTTGGTGGTTGAGGGTCTGTTTGTCTCACCGTTACGGGAATCGCTTGTCTGTTGTTCTCTTCTGATCTTCAAATTCCTCTTCGTTTAACTTTTTTATATATTTTTATTGTTCAAAATTTTTTACTGATCGTTTTCATAGCTTAATTCTTCATTATATCAAAGAGATCCGAATTTCACGCGAACACATCTAATTCGTGGTCCAAAAACTTCTTTAAATTTCAAAATAATCGATTTTAAGACGATTAGAAAATAAATTTTTCTATTCTTTAGACATTTTATTTAACATACTATATAGTTTTTTTCAACTTATTTAAATAAATTTTACAAGAAATAACATTTTTGGAATATCCTAAAATATATGATAAACCCCTCTATTCTTTAATATTTATTCAAAAATTTATAAAACATAAAAAATTAGGATGTTCATATTCCTTAAAAAGAATACACCGATTTCGGTTATTATCATCCAAAACAATTCGTAAATTTTTTGTTTTGAAAACGTTCACATCAGAAATCATAAATCTTCAGTATATTTATTTCAACAATCATATTCTCTAAATATATTTCATATCAAGCTCAAAAAAGCACATTTTAAATTAAAGTCATTATGAAAAAACTACAAAATATTATTTTATCCTGATACAAAGATTTAGAAATATAAAACAAATATTTTTAAACAGAATAAAATAATTTTCTTGTAATATATATGATCGAATAAACCAATTTATTAACATACTTATATTTGATTTATTTGCATGATATATTCTGTTATGAAATTATATTTTTTAAAAGTGTGTGTAAAAATGTAATAGTTTCTCTTTAAGAAAATAACACCTAACTTTGTTAAAAAATAAACGATTGAACATTTAAAAACAACTTCATCCACCCTACAACCGCATTAAAATGCTATTTAGATATTACACGTGTGTTTTTAATCTTTTAATCCAATGTACATAAGTTTATTGAAAAATAATGTTTTAAAATGTCCTATAACAATATTTCATAATCATTCATTAAAATGAACTATAAAATACCAAAAGTTTGTTTGACATAAAAGTATTATGAACTTTATTTTTAATTTCTTTAATACCATGGTTTTTTATTTTCTAATACTACTATTGTTATCATTATTACAACTATTACTATCTTATCAGCATTCTTCTATAGTTTATTATTATATTACATTTATTTTTTCTATTTCTTTCTTTTATTCAAATAGTTTTATATATTTTATTTTATTTCTAAGAAAATCTCTAATTTAAAGATGGAAATATTTTATATTGGTTTTTTATGCATCCTATATCTTTCCATTTCTGAATTACCAGTATTAAATTTAGATAAAAAATTATTAAACAATGATCACGACTTTAATGACATTCGATATGGTACTTTATACAAAATAAAGCAATGTAATTCGAATTTATTATGATAATAGTAGCTAAACATGTGAATTTCTAACGTCAACGTAAAAAACATCATGAAAAATATTTTAGTAAGATTTTTTGTAATTGTAAAATGTCGAAATAAACCCCATATTAATAAATATATATGAATAACATGAATATCAAAAAAATTATAATTATTTTTAAAATTATATATTTATCGTTATACATTGTTATCTATTACTATTTTTAGTGTAGAACCAATAGTCTTATTAGTACAATTCTAAAAGACCAATTTTTTTGGAAAATTAATAGATCACTCTATGAAAAATTTTGTTTTGAAGAAAAATTAGACCATATGTAATAAGTTTAAAGTTTTTAAAAGTATTTCAAATAAATTGTGCAAAATCAATCTGTCAATTTTAAATATAAGTTTAATTTTTTTCAAAAATGATTTTAAATAATAAAAATTAAAAGTGAAGTAATTAAGATAACGATATCATTATAAATCCATACCAAAATCAATTTCTACTTATATAATTGCTAGTTCGAATTTTTCCGAGAATAAGATTAATTGTGTCAATTATTTTAATTATTCCTGATTTAAAACATAAATAAAATATAAAAAGTTATTATCAATTCTAAAAAGTTAAAAAGAATGAAACTACATAAATTTTATTTACCAGAAATCTAAATATTAGTATTTACAAATAATTTAATAAAAATATCAAACAAAACTACTTATATGATACATTTAAAATATTAATTGTTTCACTATTAATATAATTTAAAAGTCAAATAGCAATATACAAATGTTTCTTTATTTTATTTTTGTTTGTACATTAGATATAAATAATATGATTATTAGTGAGGGAATGAAGCATAAAAAAGAAATGCTAAGAAAGGAAGATATGTTTATGGCAGAGCATCTTATCAGCGAAGGTTTTCAAGTTGTTCCACCTAAAGATGAATAAAGAGATAAAGTTAACTTATCAATTTACAAAACAGTTTAACTACATTTAAAACTAAATTTGTTTCATAATCGTGTATTTTTTTTAATTTTTCCTTTTCTTATATGTTATTGTTTTATCTATCAATTGTGTTTTGCGAACGTTCTAAATTAGAAAAGTTATTCCAAAATCGCGATCCAAACGGGTTAGCTTTGGTTGAAACTATGATTGATGCGCACAAAGATCATGTTAAAGATATAAATAAGCTCAAGGGAAATGAATATTATGATACGCTTCCTAATAATGATTTACTTTCCATTTTTCGTGATGATTTCGGTACTGTGACAGTTGGCCCAAATCCAGGAAAAGCTTCTGAAGCTACGATTAAAAGAATGAATAGTGAAATAGTCCCCACTAAAGAAGAACTAAAAGCGATGTCAATTAATGAGCCAGTTGTCATACCATATTTAGTTAGACCTGCACAAATTTTGCTTTTGATGAAGCATGATTAATTAAGATATACCAAACAAAAATTTTCTTATATATCTTCAAATAACCCAAACCAAATTTACAAAAATAAATAACAGTATTTTTTAAAAAAAATCACATTCAAGTTATTGATTTTTTATGGATAAAAATGAAAAATATCATCAACATTTTAAAATTTTTTATTAATATTTTAGAAAATAATTATATAAAATATTCATAAATTTTAAGCTAAAAATTGCAGAATAATAACAATCCATGTTTTCAGAACATTGATTCCAATTACCTATAGTAAATTGAAAATTTTTGATCTGTTTATTAAAACTACCCCCACATCTGATCTCTAGAATGATATGTTGCATCCTTCAATATTAATATTTCATCTCAAGTGTTTATTTCATATGGTATCACAATTAATTATCTAAGTTTTCAGTATAATTATTTATAATAACATCCATCTTTTCTCTTTTATTGATGATAAAATTTGATAGATACAAATTTTTCAGTTTAGTGGTGATTTGTTTTTTAGAATAATTTTTATGCTACGTTTTTATTTCTCTTTAAAAACATAATCAAATTATGGCTTTTCATTGAAACTAAATATTAAGGAATTATGTAAACGACTGACCAACTTTTGTCTTTAAATTATCAATATATTTTATAATTAAACAAAATTTTTAATGTTATTACTTCTAGAATAGAAAAAAGGGTAAAAAGTAATTTATTCGCTGATATTATTTCGTTTAGATGATGATTTTGAGATACTCCACAAATATAAGTTTCTGTGTTTTAAAAAATACCATATTTTATATAATAAACCAAACTAAAATTTTTTTAGTTATACCTTTTTTTTATCTCAACAAATTTCGTTATTTAACATGCTTAATTTTAAACAAGAGAATGCTTATGATTATTAAAATCAAGTTTTTTTTTATAAAAAGATGCAAATTTTTGATAATTGTTTCAGTTTAAAAATTTAGATTGTGTTTAATTTTAATTTTTTGATTTGAAAATCAAAGTTTTAATTTTTAATTTCTTTATTTTAACAATATTTATTTAATACCAATCAAAGCAAGAATAAGCATATTATAATTTTAAACAGCAGAAAATAATTATTTTATAGATTTCTCATCACCAATGTAAATTTATTAAAGAATATTATTACTTTGATATATTTTGAACCACTGTATATTGGAAAAAAACAATATCGAAAAATTCTAAATGAATAATGACGTATAAATAAATATTAAATTGAATCACATAATATTTTGAAAAAAATTACATTAAAACTATAATTTTAAAAGTTATCATCTATTTCATGAAACCTATATTTTAATTTTATTTTAACATTTCAATCATAATTTTGTATAATCTAGTATTTTAAAAAAAATTTCAAAAATTTTAAACGAACAAAATGAAAGATTTTATTGAAAAACCATTTTTTCTATCCAACTTTGATGGTTTTATAGATAAGTGTTAGCAAAACTATAATTGATTTGCGAATCGATTTTCAAGTAGCTATCACATTTTAAAAGTAAACAACAATAAATACGTGTAAAGTTTTATTAATATTGTATTTTCAAAAAAAACCTATACTTAAAAAAATTGAAATATTCGTATTATAAATATAAATGAAAGATAATAGAAAATGAATCTATGAAAAATCTATTTATAAAGAATATGAATTCATTTTTTATTGTAAAACACATCAATTCATAAATCTGAAAGTCCTTTAATACTTGTACATTACATTATTTAAAATAAAACTCAATTAAATTAAGCATTTTTAATTTTGAAATTTATTTAAATTTTTATTATTGAAGTAGCTAGTATAACTATCATTTATTCTATTTTTTTTATACTAGTTTTACCAGAATAATTGTTACTACGATTAGATTTACAGGGTCTTCCACAGGGTTTGGCCGACTTTCCGTTTTTAGAAATATTAAAAGAACTATTTATTTACTCGAATCCAACTTTATTTAACATAGCTACTTAAACTTTTTATTGATCAAAAAGCACCAACCACTTTTATCACCAAAAACGTCAAATTTTAAAAATTTACATATTAAGTTTATCTTGATAGTTCGCACCAATAAACTATCATTTTTTGATTAATTTATAAAACAGCAATAACACCTAAAAATGTCAAAAACATTAATTTTTGACATTTTTAAAAGAGAAGAAAATAAACAATAAAAAATATATGTTTCTCAGTGAGAAAAATTATATCCAACTACTACGTTTTCTTTTATAAAAATTATTAAACATTTTTCTCTTTTCTTTTTTTTGTTATTTTTACAGTATAAATAACTTTTTGTGGTCTTTCTTATCTTTTAGATAATCACATACTTATAAAATCAAAT
>AFBI03000012.1:291891-302612 GCA_000230595.3 Edhazardia aedis USNM 41457 | reverse complement strand
AAATCAAAAACAAAAACTTTTATTTATTTATCTAGATTTCGTAGTATAATTGTAAATATGTTAAGCATAGATCTTTTTTGAAAAACATAATAATAAAGATTAAACTGTCAAGTTCGTTGTATTTGTGTATTTTATGTTGTGAGCTGAATTGAAGCTATATAAAAGTATAAAAAACACAAAATAGTTATACAAACACAATATATTGATGTATTTAATATTTAAAATAAAGTTATTATAGCGTGAAAACAACTTTAAATAGGAAGAATGCACAAATATTTTTTTTAAAAAAATATATAACTAAACATAAATTTTATTTGAACTACCTAAATTTTCGCAAATATTTGGTCTTTTGCAAGTTAAATCAAAGATTTTAGTATTATATGAACGCATTCTATTTAATTATATTTAAACTCAGAGAAATATTATATTTTTTAAAAATAAATCCTTGTGTTTTAAAGGCGAATTTACATTAAGAATCTATTTTTTAGTATTTTATGCTAATAAAAATAAAAAAACTTCAAAAATTGCAAACTAATTCAATTTAAGAACAAAAAACATTTTCAATTGTTTTTTAAATTTTTCATGAAAAAATTAATTTAAAATTTTATATTTATTTTCAAAGTGTGAATGGTAAAATAAAATGTTACTATATAAAAAAAATTAATAGCGGATATATTTTGTAAAATATTAAATATAAAACATACAGTTATTATTCAAAAATTTTGGATACTAGATTATAGCAAGAATAATATTTTGTGAAAATATTTAAATATACAAATTGTTTTTTTGTAAATATCTACCCTTAAATTATTTACCAAATTTGCGAATAGCCTTTTTAACTTATTTCGAAACGAATGTAAAAAAATGTCCATAATCAGTGCGTTGAATTAAGTAAAACAACTAAATTTGAAAAATACGTTGTTTTTATGTTTTTAAAATCTTTTTAATGAAAGACACTGTGTTTTTGAGTATACAAAAATATTAAACGAAAAAATTGTGACATGTAATAGCAATTGAAGACAAAAATACATATTTAAGGGTCAATAAAAACTACTTTAGTGTAATTTTTAGCTATTACAATATATAAATAAATATTAGATATAATTAGAGTGAATTAATCAAACAAATCACAATATATATTTGTATTGAATTTTTTTTGAACTTTACAAAAAAATTTTAAAAATATAGCATTATAAATTTACAATTTTCAATCAAATAACTGAAAAACTTTATAAGTTCAGATAAAATCAGAGCATAAAACACCAAAATGTTTTGTTGATAATTCCTTTTAATAATTTTAAAACCTCTAAAGAACCTATTTATGTGTATTTTAAGATTTTATTCATTATAATAAAACAATTTTAAATGATTTTGTAAGTTTATAAAGTTTTTTAACAGATAAAAATACATAAAAAAATTTTAAAATATTGAAAAAAGAAGCCACAATACAATCTAATGTAGATATTTCATAAAAATATATATTATAAGAAATGGAAGGTGTTTTTATTTTTTCTATAGTGAGACAAGATCTATGAGAGAATTTCAAACTATTTCGTATAAACTAGATAATATATTTGTAATTTTTACAACCTTTCAAAGGGTTATCGTATTTAAATATAATTTTCACCATATTTTAGCCTTTGTAAACTTGTACCGTTTTCATGTCATTCTGCAGAATTTAATTATCAATATGTAACAAAACTTTTTTTAATATTAATCAAAATATTAAATTTTCAACAAATAATATAAAGATTTTTAAATCTTTTGAAATTCAATGAGTAATCTGTTTTTTAAAATATAAACGTGTAAAAAAATTGATTTTTTCGCATTTTAATTAAGAATACACGATCTTGACAAATATATTATAATTTTTGTGCTAATCAAATTTTAAAAATGGTTTGAACAAAACATTTTAAGTGAAGAAATTTAACTTTAAAAGTACATAGCATAGGAAAATAAAAATAAAGAAAGCCAATTTTCACCAAACCGTTTAAAAAGGAAAAAAACCACACTAAAAAAACGTGTTTCTTGAATTTTAAAAAAATAACTATTTGCAAAGTTTAATTTTTTAGAAAATTGATATATATATACATTTGATATTAAGTCTAAAAAATACTAGCCTTTAACCAACTGATTAACTTCGTAAAAATATTTATCGAAAGCTATTTGTGACAAATGCAAAAATTGGTAAGTGATAATTAATTAGTATATTTCATATTTGTATATAAAAATACACTAATTATAATGTAGTGTTTTTTAAAAATCATATAATAGTACCAGTTCAAACTATATTTTTAAACATTAAATATTCATAATGAAATATCGGTTGTTTATTTTTTGAAAATAACAAAAAGATATGGTTAAGTAGTATTATTACTGCTTATATTCAAATGATTTCCATTTAAATGCCTTTTAATACGGTACTAATTTTAATATTCAGATTTAGACTTCTAAGAAGATTTATTTTAAATGCGATAGGTGCAGTATGTTTTAACAGCAAATTTTAATATTATATATAATAAGAAAATAAAAATATACATTAGCATAATTTAGAACATAAAATAATCATAAGGTGCAAGTGTTTATAATTTTTTATTAAATATCATGTTTTTTTGTATTTTTTTATGAAAAAAATTTGCCTGATAAACAGAAATGCTATAACATGAAAAATCTTAAATAGAAAAAAAACTGATCGGATTTGAAATTTTTAAAATGAATTTCAAAAGCATTCTTAAAATACCAAAATGATTTATATTAAAATAAAATTTAGAAAAGAAATAATATTTCAACACCGAAAATATTGAAAATGTATATTACTATTTGAAAATTTTAAAACATTTCTAGAAATAAAAAAATGTTCAAAATAGTGATTATAATTAATTATAGCAATCAATCGAAATTCTGAATTTTAAAAAATTTTTTTCGAAATTATATTTCAGTTGAAAAAATTTACAGCATATTTTATATTTTACAAAATTAAAAATAGTTTATAAGCTACTAGATTTTAAAAAAAAACTCTTATACATGAAATTTGCTTTGACTTTTATAATTCATATACAATATTTTGATTTTTTTAGTTTTATTCCATATAAGTAAAGTTTTTTAAAAACATATTGAATCTTTAACCATATATTAACTTATATAATCACACATCTTTATTTTTTTTTAACAGGTTATTCAAATTCGAAAAATAAAAATACCAAGAAACCTAAGAAATTTCCACAATTATATGTATGCATAAAATTGGATTAAAAAGAACATAATATTGTGGTGTGTACTTACGACTACCACAATTTAATGTAATTGTCTAAAAGAAATTTTTGTGCTTCTTCTGAGATATAATATAAAAAGCCGAAATCGTTTTTTTTTATTTTTATCTACCTGCCCAAAAAAGAGATAAAAATATATTTTATAAATAATTTACCAACGAAACAATCAAGCGACACAAAATTAATGATATAAGATCACTTATTTCGATTAAACTAAGATGTTTATATGCCTTCAAACAAAAAATTTAAGAAAACTACTGTTTAAGCATCTAGGAAAAATTGGGTTTAATAAATACAATTAAGATGCTAAATTTTTTATTAACTTGAAGGTTTGGTCTATATACTAGAATAAAGATTTTTTACTTCTGATGAAATTTAAATGTATTTATTCTATTCTTGCATATTGAAAAATTTTTCTCTGTTTAATTGATGAAAATCCTTGCTGATAATCTTAATAGTTGAGGGTATTTCTGTATTTTGAGATTTCATCAATGATACTTAAACAAAGATTTTGTGTTGACTTGACTAAAGCCTAATCCGCAAGAGATGCTACAATTCTTTAAACTTTAAGATTTTAGTTTAAAAAAATATACTACTTTTATATTTATCTAAGTTATGAAGAAACTTCTTATGCATTGAAATACTTATTTACAGGAAAGGGTTTTTTATTTATTATTGAAAAAAATATATTAAAAGTCGTTTGTTTTAACGAATTTTGTCCATTTTACTCTAGATTTAAAGAATGCACAATTTTTGATAATAATACAAAGGTCAAAACATGAAAAAGTATGAAGGAATAAACGTTAACTAAGTTTGTAATGAAAACTGGTTTTTGGTATATTTTTTATGAAAACCCATATTTACAGTAATTTAATTTTGTTTTGTATATATTAGAGCAGTATTTTAGGTAATATTTAATTAATTAAAGCCTTCGTAGTTGCAAAATGATATATAGATATTTAAAATCTTGAATTCAATCTAAATAATCAATCACTATACTGATATTATATTGTACTTGACATGTTATTTGTCTTATTAAAATAATAAACAAGTCAAACAACTTTTTATTATATAAGTTTGATAATGTGCATCTATCCAATATGTTTTGATCTTTTGATGGATAGAATTTTATCTTATCTATTTTTTATTGTGAAATCACAAAATTTAACTTTTCTGATATTTTAATACGAATCCCCAGTTTTCAATGTTTGATAGAAATATTAAAATAAAATTGAATTCTTTAAATCGACTTTTACCTTCTTATAAACTACAATATATGAACAAGAAGTTTATTAAGATTTGAATAATAAGATCATATTTATTTATTTGGAAATGTGTTTTCCAAATCATGAAATATTAAATCAAATAAATATAAAATGTTTTAAAATTGGTATTTAATGTTTAAGGTTATAAAAACGGTAAAGGATTAGTCACGTTAGTTGGAAGACACATTTAACGGAATTTTGAACCAACTGTTAATAACTAGTGACATCTCAATTTAAATTGATGATATAAAAAATATTTGCTTCTAACGTATTTCAATATCAAGTAATTGATGCCACTAAATTTTTTTTCTTAATAATTCGTTCCTTCTCCGAAGAAGTTACAGTTACAATTTGTTAAAGCAAAACGTTTTATTGGCTAAATAATACTATTTAATTACTTTTTCGAGATAATTTTTACTCATATCAGTATGTTTTTTTGTCTGAATGATAAAATACTGGTTTTACTTTAACATGGTAAAAATTACAAAATTTAATGTAGTTTTTAAAAAAAAAAGTAAAATTTATGTAGATTTTGTTTAAAATATAATTTCCGTAGAAAAATATTTTTTTATTTTAAACAGTAGAAATGTTTTTATGTTTATAATTTAATCGTTTTTATCTTACTAATAATGATTTTTATCTTATGGTTTTAATTATTAGATTAATATTATGGAATTTATTGTGTAAAGTTTTTAAATGTATTTTTTATTGTATATTTTTTTTTAAAGCAGATATTTATTTTAAATGTTATTTTTATATTAGTTAAATCTGTGAACCTTTTAACTAAGTGTTTTTATTATTTGGTCCAATTTTTTTTTGCTTTTATTTAATATTTTTCGTCTTTTTTTATTATTTTGTTTATCTCTTTTCTATTTTATGTTTTTGAGGTACTATGAAATCAAAAATTTATTATATTTTAAGAATTTAAAGTAAACTTCTCGGATGTTTTCATACTTAAATAAAATATATATTTACCTATATATATTCTATTTTTTGGTATTTCAAATTGTTTTTGCATGCAATATCGTGTCTTATTTAGGTTTTTAACATATTTTAGCGATAAATTTTTACAAATTCAAAAAATAGAATATAAAACTGTAAAAACCACAAAATTTTTTTTATTATGTAGATAAGTTTTTTATTAAATGATTTTATTCATTTATTGGAGAATACTTTTTGTTATATATCCACATCCTTTTTTAGTTTTTTTTATTTAGATTGATAAAACCAATAAATTAAAAAACTTGATTTTAAAATAAAATTATCTTTAATATGTTTTAAATATATAAAAAGACCATGTTACTCTATAATTTTTATCAAAATAAAAACAAAATTTTGTGAATTTCTATTTGTAGCTTAAAACCTAGAGTTTTTCTTTTTTTTCTTTTATTTTTAAGAAAAATGAAAATATGAGTAATGTTTGTGACATAGATTTAAAAGGTTTCCAATTTATAAAATAAAGACAAAAAATAGTTTAACTATTTTTTATACATCTGTCTATAAATTTAACCATTCTAAGATGAAATTTTTTCTTCTAAAATATAAAAACATTACAGCGGTCTTATTCTGAAAATTTTAATAACTAATATTACTGTTACAAATTTGTATTTATTTTGTATTAGATAATTTTTTTAAAAAAATAAAAAAATATTAACTTAGAAAAATGTGCTCTAGGTTTAAAATGACTATTTTCTAGGTTTTCAATATCTAAAAGCATGATACAAAAATTTTATAAAATTTATGTTTTTTAGATTTTGAAAGTGTTTTTGCGGATATATAACTAAAGTTTTATGTATTTATAGTAATCAAAATACAAAGTTTATTAAATATATACATTTTTTTCATCTAAGTTTCTTTTAATAAAGAACTAGTGTTTTTAATATTAAATAGCAGTAATTTTTAAAAAATAGAAAATATCAAGCATTAAAAAATTTTATGAGAAATATTTGCAATATAAATATATATTGTACATTCCTTGCGTAAATAAATTATATTTTTTTAATGGTAGGTTTCGATCAAAGATCTACAGTTTAATAATGATTAAAATGTTTTTTTTAAAGTATCAATACATACAAAATATAAAATATACCAAAAATTTCATATATCACTTGTAATATTTATTTAAGGAATAAAAATTATTTAGATCGATATATAGTATAAATATATAAAGAAAAAATTATAATCTCATTCCTAACAGGATTACGATAATAAAATTTACTTTACTAGATTTGCCGTAAAATTAATAGGATTTTATCAATTTAAGCTGCAAAATGAAATATTCAAATTTTTAAAAATAAAAATCTTAATGTTAAAGTTCAATCTGATAAAATTTTTATTCTATATAGCATACTTCAGTTAAAAATATTACAATATAGCTGAAAAATAAAAACATATAATTCTATGAATTTTTTGTATTTTTTTACGGAAATCTTATATGAAAGATTTTTAAAAGGATAGTACGGTTTAAATAACAATAAACAGAATTTAAAATTCAAAATTTTTTAGATTTAAAAAACCTATTTAAATGTTAACAAGAATCTGATTAAATTTCGCACAAATGTGAAATTTTGAAGTATTGCCTAAAAAATTTCAGAAATTTTATTTGCAAAATATATATATAATTTTTTCACTTACAATTCGATTTTAAATTCTAATTTATTTGCTATATCAATTGCTTTTATTATGAAATATTCATTTCATTTATTACAAAAAAGTGGTTTCTAAAAGTGTTAACAGATTTTCCTACCTATATGTATTGTCTATTTTAAAATAATGCAGCAATATTATGGAAAATAGAATGAAAAACAAATTAATTGGGTTTAGCATTAAATCAGTAGTTTTTGATTTTAGAAATCGTTTTAAAATCAAAAACAAAAATTTTGATCTATATTTGTTTTTGAAACTAATGCGATAATTTTGTTAGAATATAACTAAAATCGATCTCATAATAAAACTTTATTTTAGATTAAAAATTTCATTATATCAAATCAATTCTTAAATTTAATAAAAAAACTTAGAATATTTATACGTCTTTTCACAAAGAAAACAAAAATAAAACAAAATTTGAATTAATATAATATTAATATTATAATTTCTCATCTACTACTAGTTTTACGACTTTTCGTGATTTATGAGATAAAAATAGTTTACTTTACAAACACTAATTTTAAATATAAAGACTTTACAAATATAGTTCAACTGCGTTGCTAAATATGAGTAAAAAGAATTACTAACATGTAAAAACATTGTAGCATTTTAATAATTTTTATTTAGTTTTTTTAGCAAATAATTGTGACTCTAATTAAGGTTCATAAAATTTTTATTTTTTATCAAAAACGAACTTTTCGTAAAAAATATTGTTAGTAGGCTTTAATTTTTTAATTTACTGCATTTATTGCGATAATTTTATTAAGTGAAAGTCTTTTAATAAATATAATTAATTTTTAAAAACTGTGTTACACAGGGGCATATAAATCCTAATGTCATCCAATTGCAAGTGAATTAACCGTTATTATAATTTAACGCACGATACAGTATACCATCTAATATAAATAAGATAAAAAGAAAAAAAAGAAAATATGTTATAAAAAAGTAATTTATGGATATAAAACTGTCATTTAAGAATTAAACACACTCTTTCCCGTGCAGTAATTTTTTTACTTCCAGAAAAAAATATATCGTAGACCTCGGTTTCAATATAAGATTATAGTATTCTAAAACCCAAAAAAAATGTTTTTATTTAATAATTTTAACATATAATGCTTTTCTTTTGTACAATATTGGATCAGAGAGCGTAGCTAGAGATTGAATTGTAGAATATGAGCTTTTTAAAAAAAAATTGTAAATCTATTGAACATAAAGTGAATTTTTTTCAATATTAGACCTATAATATATCACATTTGTATTAAAATTTTTTTTTAGAATAAATTTTTTAGAAATACCTATTTTTAAATGTCCTAATTCTTTTTATTTACTTTTTGATACAAAAATATACTAGTAAAACTAAAATATAAATTTTCGACGTGTGCAAAGCGTACAAACCTTCCAAGAAAATTCGAAAATAAAAAACGAAGTATAACAAAAAATTTTTATGAATAAATAGAATTAATAATTTAACTATAACAAAAATTTTAACACTTATAAAAAACAATTAAAAAACAAAAAAACACACCACAAAAAAAACTTTTTAACAACGAGACTTCAATTTGTGATTTTTTTATACTTTCTGTGTTATATTTTTTTTAATTTTAAAAAATATGTTTTTGAAGAAAACCTTTTTTTTTATAATTTAATTTTAAATCAATTTTTCAAAAAATAATATTGTTTATATAGTTTATAAAACCTTTAAACAAAAAGAATGTGAATTACATGAAGAAACTTTAATTTAATAAATACCATTTGCAAAACTTTTATAAAACTTAACTTCGATTTTATCTTTCTACTGGTTAAAATTTTGCAGATTATAGGCAATGATTTGCATTTTTGGATTATAATTTTTTAATACTTCAAAAATTGCACGTAAAAAATGAAATGTGATATTTTTATATTATATTGTTATATAGGATTTTTTTAAAGAAAAAAATAACAATGCAAAAAACACTTTAATTACTTATAATTGAGAATTAGAAGGTTTTAAACAATTGTCTATTAGAATTTTTAAATAATAAAATTATTAAATAGATAAACAGAACGATAAAATTGGCATCAAATACATCCATATCTTTGTTTTATTAATACTTGATTACAAAACAAACAATTTATATTTATGAAATTACTGATTAAAAGATCAAGTATTTTTGAAAATAATATAATTATTTTGTAGAAATATATTCTTAAGATATTTAAAGTATTCCATCATTGGAAAAAAACATAATCTATAATTTTTGCGTTATAATTTGAAAACCAAAAATTTAAAACCGAAATATATACAAATAAAAAATCTTTTTTAACCTTTATAAAAATACAAAATTTTTATATCTAATTGTCGTGTAGCGTAGCTGCCCAGATTTTTGTTGCAATCTGACCCCTCTGATTACTTCTTTTTAAGGATAACGGAATTTCGGTTGTATATTGACGTTTCTCGCAATCACTATGTTTTAAATTATTAAAATAAACTACAATGTATTTTCTTTAAAGATCAATAACATTATACATACTTATTAAATGAAATTTTCCATAAATGTAACCATCATTTTCTTTTTAGCTTCTATTTAAAAAATTTAAACGAAAAAAAACAAAATGTTTCTATTCCTTATATGCATCGTGACCTTAATAAATATTTTATATAATTATCCTTTATATTTATTTCTAAAAAACCTAAAATAAATTGTATTTTTTAAATTAAATAGCATTCTAGTAAGAAATATACAAACACATTATAAAATATTCTTCTTTTTTCCCTAATCTTAATATATATTAATTTTTATAAGTTTCATCGCTACAATTATTTAATTTTATATTTACTTATATTTTATAATTTACCCAAAAAATAAAAATTATAAACAAATTTTTTTGTTAAAGCTGAAGAAAAATTGGGTTTCTAAAACTATTTTCTTTATGTCTACAAACACCGAGTTGTATTTCTAAGTGGGACCTCGGGCCTTGTAGACTTACTTAGATTTGCAATGAAATTACCATTATTGTAAGAAATCTAAACGTGTTACACTTTATTTTTAAAAGCCATCTAAGCTTTATCTTTAAATTTGCGACCAATTACTTTTTATCAAATATGGTCAAAAAATGTTCTCAAAACAATGCATCAATTATCAAGATTTCAAAGACCAATTAAAATAAGCAATATTCTCACAAAGAAATATCTAATCCAACTCACCGTTATCGTAAACTTTTTTTAACAGTAAATTTATGAAAAAAATATTAAAAAATTTGAAGTTAAATACAATCTCTTTATAACTTTTATAAAATAAATATTTGTGTTAGTTTTCTCCAATATGAGCTCTTTTCTTTTTGCATTAAATTTATCGTGAATAAAAGTATTGAGCCTCAATCGAAAAATACACAACCGAGATATTATATTTTATAATCGAATTCTGAAATATTTTGAAAAATAAGCCAGTCCTTAATAATACGAAATACGTTTTTAGTATAATGCTATAAACAATTTATATTTGCAAATTACAATTTAAATCGATAAAAATGAATAACATTAAACAATATACATTTCAATGCG
>AFBI03000012.1:272314-291871 GCA_000230595.3 Edhazardia aedis USNM 41457 | reverse complement strand
ATATTATATTGTTAGATAGGATTTTTTTAGATAAAAAAATAACAATGCAAAAAACACTTTTAATTACTTATAATTGAAAATTAGAAGGTTTTAAACAATTATCTATTGGAATTTTAAAATAATAAAATTATTAAATAAATATACAGATTGATAAAATTTGAATCAAAAAACATCCATATCTTTGTTTTATTAATACTTGATTACAAAAAAAAACAATTTATATTTATGAAATTATTGAACAAAAGATTAAGTATTTTTGAAAATAATATAATAATTTTGTAGAAATATATTCTTAAAACATTTAAAGTATTGCATCATTGGAAAAAAAAACATAATTAATAATTTTTGCGTTATAGTTTGAAAACCAAAAACTTTAAAAACAAAATATATACAAATAAATAATCCTTTTTAACATTTTTAAAAATGCAAAAATTTTATATATAATTGTCGTGTAGCGTGGCTGCCCAGATTTTTGTTTCAATCTGACCTGTTGACTTCTTTTTAAGGTAAACGGAATTTCGGTTGTATATTGACGTTTCTCGCAATCAGTATGTTTTAAATTATTATAATAAACTACAATGTATTTTCTTTAAAGATCAATAACATTATACATACTTATTAAATGAAATTTTCCAGAAATGTAACCATCATTTTCTTAGCAGCTTCTATTTAAAAAATTCAAACGAAAAAAAACAAAATATTTCTATTCCTTATATGCATCGTGACCTTAATAAGTATTTTATTTAATTATCCTTTATATTTATTTCTATAAAAACCTAAAATAAACTGTATTTTTTTAATTAAATAGCATTTTAGTAAGAAATATACAAACACATTATAAAATATTCTTCTTTTTTCCCTAATCTTAATATATATTAATTTCTATAAGGTTCATCGCTACAACTTTTTAATTTTAATTTTATATTATCTTATATTTTATAATTTACACAAAAAATAAAAATTTTAAACGAATTTTTTTTGTTAAGGCTGAAGAAAAATTGGGTTTCTAAAACCATTTTCTTTATGTCTGGAAACACCGAGTTGTATTTCTAAGTGCGACCATGGGTCTTGTAGACTTACTTAGATTTGCAATGCAATTACCAATATTGTAAGACATCTAAACTTGTTATACTTTATTTTTTAAAGCCATCTAAGCTTAATCATTATCATTTGCGACCAATTACTTTTTATCAAATGTGGTCAAAAAATGTCTCAAAACAATACATCAATTATCAAGATTATTAAAGACCAATTAAAATGAGCAATATTTCTCACAAAGAAATATCGTATCCAACTCACCGTTATCGTAAACTTTTTTTAACAGTAAATTTATGCAAAAAAATATATTAAAAAATTTGTAGTTAAATACAATCTCATGATAATTTTTATAAAATAAATATTTGTGTTAGTTTTCTCAATATGAGCCCTTTTCTTTTTGCTATAAATTTATCGTGAATAAAAGTATTAAGCCCAAATCGAAAAATACGCATCCGAGATATTATATTTTATAATCGAATTCTGAAATATTTTGAAAAATAAGCTAGTTCTTAATAATACTAAATAAGTTTTTAGTATAATGCTATAAACAATTTATATTTGCAAATTACAATTTAAAGCGATAAAAATGAATAACATTAACACAATGTACATTTCAATGCATTGGATATTGAAATTATTATTGTTTTAATTGTTTATTTCTTTTTCGATTAAAGTTTAGCTACAATAGAGTTTTTTATATTTTTAGATAACAGGGCATGTTGTCTTGTCAGAATTAAAAATTAAATCATTATATAATAACTTTTTGCGTAAATTCTAGCAATTAGGGATAAAATACAAAAAAGAGAATTTGTAATAATCACGAAACTATTGATGCATAAAGACACATTTTTTAAAAATAAATATTTTTTTGGAATATTAGAAAACATATATAGTAAAATATTTAAAACTCTTTTTATCATAAACTGTTGTATTCACATGGTATTTTGTTATACCTAAAATAATATTATAAAATGTTTTTGTTAAAAGTATTGCTATTATAATTTAAAGAATAAGAAATATTATTTTTGTTCATCATTATTTTTTATTATAAAATGTAAACTATTTATAATTTAAAATATCACATATTTTTCAACATTTTTTTATTCTTCTTTTTTTATAGCAATTTACAACTTTTGATAAAGCAAAAGGACTTTCTATTTTCGGAACAACTAAAATTGATAAACATAGAAAATTCGTATTCAATTGGAAATTGAAATACAAAATTCCATATTTAACCAAATTCTAATTATCCATATTTGTTTTCATAAAGAAGAATATTTTTTTAACAATTTTTCAATATTTTATAGTACCACATAAACAAATATGTTGAACAGCATTAAGACTATTTTTTTTAAAAATACGCATTTGAAGAATGTTCCGAAATATATTAAAGTAGATAAATATTTTATCAATAATCGGTATATAATTACAGTTCTAATTGTAAATGGATAATTATACAATAACAAATTTCAAGTATTTTAAATACCATGTTATAGTATATATGAAATTGATTCTGATATATGTAAATATTAGAAATAGGGTTTGACATTAAATCATCTTATACATAAAGGGAATTTTGTCACCAATATATTTTACTTTGGTTAACATATTATAGAATGAGATTAGTATCAATAATTTATACACAAATTAATGAAAATAGTACTTATAGCCATTATAAATTGTCTGTAATGCTGTATTATGTTAAAATATCAAAAAATTTTTAATTTTCAATCGCAATTTTTATTCTTGATTGAATCTCAAATTTACGTGTTTCAAATTTATTTTATCTGTTTTTCAATAAATTATAAAACAAATATTTAAAATATTTTCCATATTTAAAGAAAATGATAATGCGTAGTCTGGATATTGAATCCAGTAATAAACTACATACTAAAATATAAACAAATGATTTCGAGAAAAATTGATCTGGTTAAATCATGGTAATCGGATAAATTCGAAGTTCGGTCTACTAAAAATTTATTTTTCTCAGTTTACGCATTTTTAATAATTAAAGAACTACAAATTATTTAGTTTTAGAAAAAACTAACTTTTAAAATCTGAAAATTACAAAGAAAAATCTTTAAAATTGAAAAAATCAAATCAAAACAAAATTCGTATTCTATTTTAATACTTACAAATTAAATTACTATACGCATTTTAAACCAATATAGATAGAAGATTTATACAACTCAAAATATTTTGGTTTTTTACAGTGAGAATTTCAAATACACCTAAGGCTATTATCTAAACCCAAAAGATTAAAATTTGAAATACGTAGAAAAGTTATTGTTTGGTCAAAAAAATACTTTTTAGCTTACTAGGTTTCGAAAGGTTTTAAAATTTTGTTGATGCTAATATACTATCCTGTTTTTTAAAATATTTTAAAAGTGAGTTACCGAAAATTCAACCATTTCTTATTTTTTTTCAACATCTACGTCATTTAATCCTGCCTAATTTAAGAAATTCCAATCGAAATTATCCACATTTAACTTTTTAAAAGCAACACAAAAACCTATAGGTACATTAAATGTATAATTATTAATTTAAAAGTATTTTGAAAAACATGACACAAAAAAGCAATCTTGTAATTTCGATTCGTTTTTATTTCAAAATATTCGTTTTATTTCCCAAAAATCGCCGTAAATATATATAAAAGAAAATATTGTAGTTTATGTTTAATTATATTAAAAAACCATTATAAGTTAATAAAGATCTGAAAAAGCCAACATAATTATGTTTCAATACAAAAATTTGCGACAGTTCTATTATTACATGACTGCTAATGCTTTGTAGTTTTACTTTATTTGACTACCAAATATAATTAATTTTGCGAAACTAATAGATGTGGTTCAATGTTTGTAATATGTTTATAAAACAAAATAAATATAAATTAATTCACGTATGTAACATAAAAAAATCAATAAAAAACCTTTTCTAGCGATTTTTGCAATTTAAAGATATTACAATGTGATATATGATCTATAAAATCATTATTTACGTAAAAACATCTAATGCAAAATTTTATTTTCCTCTTGATTAAAAATTTTCGTTACCATTTTCCTATTATTTCCGTTATCTTGTTATTTTATTCAGCTTATTAATAGTAAGATAACATTATTCCTAATTAAATATTGTTGTGTAGAATAAAACATAAACGTAACTATTAGTGTGTTTGCCACAATTTTACGAAGTAATAACATTCTTGGTTTATAAAAAACCAACTTTATGAATAAATATAGCAGTGAAATGTTAAATAATTTTTTTTTTGAATGTGGTCGCATTTCAGATTCTTCGTTTTTTAGATTATTCATAAATATTAAACTCTCAATCTAAAAGCTGTTTGTAAAAAATTATTATTAAATTTAAAATTTAAAATATTATATATTTTACTACGATTGTAACTTAGATCAGTTTCTAGAACTTCTCCGCAGTTACATCTTACATTGAAACAGCTAAAAATTAAAATTTCGAAAATAATGATTCAATTGGGATAAAAGAAATGTATTTTTTATAAAGTTTTGAAAATTTATGGTTTGAAATCCAGAACAAGAAAATTATCAAAATTGTAGTGTTAGGAAAAGGTTCACCATTAAATATAGAAATTCTAGATTTAAAGCTCTATATTTCGTTAATTTCTTTATAAGCATCTACAATTTTAACAATTTTAGCAGTTTCTTAAAGTTTGATTGTATAAAATATAGCGAATAGTTATGAAAAATATATTAGTAAATATTGAAATTATAATGTTGCATATATTAGTTTAAAAAGGAAATTTTAATAAGTCTCTAAAGTACAAAATTGGTTTCTCTGTTTTTTACGTTATTAAGAATCCGAATAGGTGGTAACTGAAGGTATAAAAAATCATATTATACCTTTTTGTTTTCTATAAACCAGATTACATATTTTACAATATGAAAGTTAAACAACTAAAAAAAATGTGAAGAGAAATCATATTTTTTCTTCCATATCACATTAATATATTTAAAAAATTGTTAGATTTCATTAATCGTTAATTTTTTTTTTCATTTTTTAATCATCAACTTCTAGCCTGAATACATTTGTGTATCTAAATATATTATTGATTATCTTGATATTTTTTAGATTGTAATTTAAACTTAATTAGGTAAAATTTCAAAGGAAAATAAATACTAACAAACAAAAAAATATTTAAATAAAAAATATCATATATTATTAATATTATATTAAATCTCTAGATTATTCTCAAATTGATCCTGATTTTTTTCGGACGTATCTTATTTAACACTCATAGTGAAATTATTTTTTTCCTGTGTGATGATTCGAACTATGGGATAGAAAATACACATAATCAAGGATTACACAAAAGATACTTAATTCTGAATAAGCAGGCAAAATTTCTTCATCTATTATTTTCTATTAATATCCTTATTGCCAGTTCTAATGTTATTAACGAGCCTTCGTTGATATTCATGTATTTAAAATATTGAAATTATGTTTTTTTTTCGTCAATTTTAACAAATCTAAGAAATAATTCATTATAAAAAAAATTCCATATAAGAATTATGCATATTTTAAGATTGAAACTTTATTGTAGAATTTAAAGCTAGAAAAACACATTCATAATCAAATTATCAGATACAAAAAATGCAGAAATATCACAGTATATTCATTTAACTATTAAATCTTAGCGGTATTTTTCCACGGATAGATCTGATTGCTTAAAGTCTTCTATATATATTTAAGCTTTGATTTAAAATTAATGAAAATTAAACGAAAAACTATATTAATGATAAACCATTTTATAATCAATAAAAAAAGATATAAATATTTGTTTCAATTTTATATTCACATCATTTAAAAAACATTTTCAAACACAAATAACTTTTCTTTTTTAAAAAATTAAATTTTTATACATTTATACCATAGAAGTATTTCTTTATATTTTATGAAATATTTCAAAAAAAAATATTTTCACGTTTTATTTGCCACATGGTAAAAATACTTTTTTCTCATAAAAAGTCAATTTATTTGTTTGAAATTTTTGCTAATCTGGTACAGGAATTAATGTTGACTAAATCTATTTTAAAAACAAAAAGATTTGATTTATTTTTACGGTTCCATTTCTATAATTATATAAAATAAATTTTATTTGGAAATGGAATTTGTACTTCAAGTGTATTTACAAAAAATTGCTATTTTATTCAATAAAATATGGATGAATGGAAATTCTTATATCTTAATTATTGTTTTGTGTCAAATATGCTAAGAATTTAATAGAATATCGTATGGTAAATTACACAAAAAAATTATAAAAAACCTAATTTTTATCTATAACATGTTTTTTATTTATATTAGAAAAAAATACTGTATTTGATGTTTAATAATTAGATTTATTATTTTCTTTATTTTTAATAACATGTTTAAGAATCTGAAAATTTTTATTTTAGATGAAAAATAAAAAATTTAAGATTTTTTGCACATATTGCAAGAAAATAAACCAAAATCTCTTAAAACATCACATAAATGTATACCATATTATATAAATTGATTTTGTGGGCTTTTTTGATCTTAAAAAATATAATGCTATTTTTACTCTTAAAAAATGGTTCTTATCGATGTAGAGAACATTTAGAGTCGTTAAAATCGAATAAATAAATCGAAAGACATTATTTAATATTTAAAATATCTAATAAAAATCTATTTTTTAATTGTTAACCATTAGTTGATATACGTCACTCACATAAATACTAAATTAAATATACGGAAATGATAATAAATTTATTCAAGATTAACATTTTAAAAACATTATAATCTTAAAATAGTAAACAGTAAAATTTAAATTATCTGGTGAATACCACTTTAATATATCTGCAATCTTAATTATGTGACCAAAAAATATTTTTTTCAATAAGAAGTTTTCAATAAAATAAAAATGAATTTCGATCGAATAACTATTTTTTATCAATTTTTTTTACAAAGGCATCTAATAATTGATGAATTTTTAACGAAATTTAAAATACATATTTTTTAGAATTAAAGATGCGCTATTAATCTTGGCACGCATTGATTGGTTTTTGTTAAAAAAAGAACCTATAATATAAAAATTGTAAAAAAATATTTTAATATTTTTTTGACGTCTAGGCATAAAAAATAATTGAAAGATTCTTTTTTATTTTAAAAATTCATTATTTACTACAGTGGTAAATCACATGCATGGAATAGGTATTTGAGTGTAGCTGTATCAATATACACAAGTTTTACTCCCAAGTTACCTACTTGTGTTCTTTAAAAGGCGTCCTTGTAATGGACCTTGTGATAGAGATATAGGAAATTTAGTGAAATTCTGCCCAAAGTTACCCTAAGACCAAGACCGCAGGCATTACACCGGCAATGTATTCTATAAACTTGAATGAAACATACTTATACCAGAACCAATTGATATATAACATTTTCTAGGCCATGCGCACTTCCCACCAAGTGTATGCGGATAATACATTTTTTTTGATCAAGATACAATAAAATACCTCATTGAAACAGATGCAAAATTCTTAAAAAATTTTGTCTTCATTTTACTTCAAAACCAAATGCTGCTTAAACATGAATGTTGTGTATGACCGAAAAATTTTAGCCCATTATCTGGCATATCAAGTTAACTAAAATGCAATATTAATGCGATTAATATTAATTTTGAAGCAAAAATTTATTTGAAACAGTTGGAAAATAATTTCTCTGATGATAATATCTACCAGAGAACAGCACAAAAACTTTAATTGCTTAAAAGTTGAACATTCATAAGAATTATAGAGATACAGAGTATGAAAATCTGCCAAATTTCAATGTGTTTGAATTCATTATTCATGAAAGTACGGCTGAATAAAAAAAATGATAAGTGATAGCGAATGTTATTAAAAAAAATTAGCTCTATTTGAAGGATAGAAGAAAATAAAATACCTAAAAATGATAAAGAAATATTCAACAGAACATCATAATCCACTAAAAATATATTTAAGAATTGTTTACCATAAAACATTCGTGCTAAACAATGCCTCTAATTAATTTTTTCTTAGAATAAATAGGAATCTGATGAAATGATTTTTTTTTAAAGAAAAGTTTGACTATTTCCTCTAGTTGCAATATTTAAATACCTATCAATGAAATAATTTTTTAATGATATTTTTTCGTTATTAAGGATAACGTTTACTTTAACATCAAAAAATAATTGTTAGATCAAGTATTCGAGATTATGATTACTGGTATACATAGCCAGCATAAATTTTGTTAATCATCATATATGTATTCAGTAGTTAATATTCTTTATGGTAAATTTTTTTTATTTTATTAAGATAAAAAATATATTGGTATTTGTAAGTACCAAATATTTTTATTTATCTAAAAATGAACATTATTTACCTTGCTAAAATTTTAATAGATATTGATGAAACGTAATTAGGTTGGTTGGATTGCAGGGGACGACCTCTTGCCCTACCGGACTTACTTAGATTAGGAATAAAATTATTATTTAAAGACATCTGAACTCGTTTTTCTTTCATTTACAAAAGCTATTTAAGCTTTTTAGTGATCACTCGTGACCAATACATAATTTATAAAAAATGATCAAAAATCGAAACCTCATAATATCAAGCTTATCTTGATACTATGGACCTACAATCCATCAATAGTGATCTAATTTGATCAAAAAATTGATCAAATATCAAAAGCATCAATTTAATATCAAAACTTCAAAAACGTCGGTTTTTTTTGAAGTTTGACATATTTTTAGATAACCAGAAACCAATTAAAATCACTTGGTTTTTAACAAAGACACATTGTCTCCATCTAGGTTTAAAACCTTTTATCTCTCTGATTTCTTTTTTGATGTCGAAATATATTAAATCAAACCTTAAGGAAGTTGTTTGATTTTTCTATTCTATTTTCTTTTTGCTGATATTTGTATCAGTTTTAACTTTAGCAAAAAATGTTTATTGAAAACACCATTATAAAATAATGGGTGAGAAAGACTAAGAAATCTAGAATATCCAAATAAACATTAGTTTTATATTTTTTAAGACATTTTCCCAACAAAAATAATAATATTTGGTATGAATAAATCATAAATAATCTAATTTCTTAATTGTTGAATATTAATATTTTCATAAATGGAAAAAAAGTTAAACATTTTTTAAATAATAATACTATATTTTATTCAATCATGATTACTCTTCGTCAATCTCTAAATAAAATTTTTATTGTTTCGAGTATAAAACAGAGGATTTTAACAGATAAAGATTTATTTCATGATCAAAAATATAAGTTGTATCAATTTAAATTATTTTGATTATTTAAATGAAGAAGATATGTTTAAATGTCAATATTTCAAAGACTGATTGCTAGAATTACATATTTTCAGTTCATTTATATAATTTTCAAGTATGAAGTAGAAAATGAATATGTGCGAATAAATATGTATAGAATTCGAATTAAAAATTTTTTAAGCTATTTAAACAATGATCATATGATAGTAAAGAAAATTAAGATATAGTTGGTTTTAATCTTCATCACAAGTATTCTTTTAAAAGAAAAAGGTTCAAATTACACCAAAACATGCATACATTATTAATACGAGTTAAATCTTTGATACCATTTTAATGTTTTAATTAATTTAAAAACATAAAAAAACGCATATACAACTTGCGCAAATTGTTTCCATCTGTCAAGCATTTTTGTAAATCTTAATTATGAAACTATAAATCAAATTCATTACTTTAACAATTTATTCAAAAAGCTTTTACAGAAAAGTGTTAACATTTAAAATATAATTATATTGCCCAAATTTCCTCTTCTAAAGAAATTTTGATCTTATTGTCGCTAATTTTGTGTTTTTTAATATTACAAATACTATTTAATATAAATACAATACTAAATTTTAAATTTTTTAGCAAATGATTGCATTCCAAACAGTTTTGAGAAATAATATTTTTAATTTGGAAATTAAAACAAAAAGAATTTTATAAATACCATATTAAACATTTGTTCTAAAATATCATAAAATAAATATTTGGTTTACATTTTGAGAAACATTGAAATTAAATCAAAAGAAAAGAAAAGAATCACAAATTCCAAACACAATATTTTTATTCAAACTATCCTAAGGTAAAACAGCACCGAAAGGTCTAACACCGTACGGGGCACCTGCTGCTCTTGCTGCTGCTATTCTTGCTGGACTATCATATATCAAATTACTCTTGTTTTCAACTTCACAAAATACCGATAGGATACATATGGCGATTGAAGAAAAGACGAATTTCATTTAATAATAAAATGTTTTTCTTTAAATAATTAATTATCAGAAACTGTTTTGTATTAATTGAAACATTCATATCAGTTTAAGATTTATATCTCAATTTCAAATCAAGTTTATGGCATCTAGATTCTTAAATAAATTAAAGTTTTATACACTACTACAGATTAAGTGGTTTGGATATACTTTTAATGTTTCATGTTGTTATTTCAGATAAAATCTTTGATCTTATTCTTGATAGCATAATTATCGCTATAGTGACAATTTCCCAAATATTTTTGCTTTACTGTTATGTACGCAAAGATTTGATTCATATTAGTGCAAAAACGATTTATATTTGATTGATTTGCTAAATAAATCGATTTGAATGCTCAATTTATTTTTTTGATAGGGCACAACAAATAGTGAAAATAAAAATGTATATTAGAGGTAAAACTTTACAATGCAATCAAAAAACAATGATAATTAACTAGTAAATTATTTTTTAGACAATTTAAATATTTTTTCGATAAAAATATAAAAATATAAAAATTTTAATTATTTTTGTTTTTGATGATGAAGATTACGCATTTCTAATTTGATTTTTACCAGATGTTCAAGACATTTATTTTAGTAAAATTCCAAAAAAAATTCAAAAGGATAATAAATTTTCTTTGTTGATTATGGTTTACCTTTTTCTATAAATATTTTCTTTTACAAATATTTTATTTGCCTTAGAAAATTATATTGCAATTAATATCTATAAATTAAAATCTTCGCCATTTTAACTAGAATATAATGTATAAATTGATTGAAATTGCATTCATATTAAAGCCTAGTAGTTACAATTTTTGGTAAAATTTCGTTTATGAAGAAATAAAAGCATAATTTTTTTAAATTAAATAATTTATATATACACGAGATTGGAGTTTACTGATCCTTTCTTTGTAATTGTTCTCATAAATAAACAAATTTTTTAACAAATATTTTATTCATTGAACAAAACAATTTTTTTCAAAATTTATTAACTACACCGAAGAAAAATGTAAAACACGATTTGAATGTAGTTCGAAAATTTTAAATTCGCACAAAAAACACAATTTTTTTTAATTATCATTTATATCATTAATAATTTTATGCGTATTAAAGTTCTAAAAAAACAACAAAATTTGTATTATTAAGATAGATAAATAAAATATCATGACTTAGAAATCTCCGTATATTTAAAAACATTACAAAATAATTAATGTAAGTTTAATTTTTTGTGGAAATTAGACCATTAAATAAAAAAAGTAATACTAAAACAGTCTCATAATATACACACTTAAATTAAAAAATTTGATATAGTTTCGCTCACGATTTCTTTAAATTTAGCTAATATTTGGAATATTTTAAATAATAAAAATCAAATACATTATGAAGCATAATTAAGATATAAAAAATGATAACTTCAAAAATAACCCATAAAAAACTTTAAAGTAATAAATTAACAAAAAAACCCAAGTAATTACTGGATTATAATTATGTTTTCGCATAATATCTAATTGAAAAAACAAAATATAAAATTAAAAATAAAACACAGTTTTAGTCAATTGGTAAATTTGCTTGGATAAAATATTTAAAATAGAAAAATTAATGATACAATATTAATATTACGTATCATTTTTGTTTTTCCATATTAAGTAATTCAACAAACAATCGAATAGTTAATTTTCTTTATCTTTTAGTGTAATCTATAAGGATTTTATTTCTTATTAAAAATTAAATGAAATTTTAACACTTTATTTCTAATCTATAATTTTAAATGGTATATTAGTTTGTTTTTTGAAACTATAATTTGATAACTAAAATTTTGGTCATTTAATATATCAATGAATAATTGGGGGCTGTTTAATATAAAAAATACATGTAAAGCGGTTTGAACAAAAAACATAAAAAAACAGTCCTTAATTTTTTTTAAAAAAATTAATAAAAATGTGAAAGTATAGATAATCCATTGAAATAATATTTTCAAGATAGAAAAATTTTTAATATATTCCCTGCGTATTTTGTTGTCCTTAGATAAAATATATAATAAAATTCAAAAAATTATATAAAAAAATATTTATATTTAATTTTTTTTAATTTTTCAAAATTATTTTAATGCACAAAGGATTTGATTAACTTTGAAAAATATTTATATATTTTCTGAATGAAATTTGGGTACATTGAAATTCAATTACAATAAAATATATAAAAATGCTTATATATCGCAACATTAGGCTGATCCTTTATATGAAAAAAATGAATGTATTTTAAATAAAGAAATAATATCAATAGATTAAGTTGTCTGTTGTAATATCTATCTTTATTATATAACATACTTAACAAATAATTTGAACCCCATTTTTAATATTAGTTTTTAGATCTTTCATACAAAATTTATATTGTGCAATTTCTGTTGGCAATCATGAAAACTATTTTATCCACAGGAAATGAACCCGAAATAAAATTAATAAGAATTAAAATTTAATAAAGATGTAAAAAATTTAATTTTTTTTTAAAAATGTATCATAATTAAAAAAATTTGATAAAATACGGCAAATTATATGGATAAATTGGCAATGGTAATCTTAATTAAATGAAAATTTACGTAAAATTCCCCTAAATTAAATTTAAATTATCCGTGCGATCCGAATTTAAAAACTCCATCCTTATTAATTAGTTTAATAATATTCAGATGACAAATTTTAAAAGATGAAAAAATTTATTATGAAAAATTTTGAGGTCAAATGTAAAGAGTTTTTTAATTATAAATTAAATTAAAAATATATAATTGGGTGATAATATAGGTCTAAGTTACTCATTATAAATAAATTTAAATCACATTCTGCCAAATAACTATATGTTTCCAATAAATGTAAGCAGCCGAGCATTTTTTTGTATTTAAATACATTTAAAGACTATTTTAGAAGAATTTTTGGGGTAAATTTACGTTATACATTTAGCATATTAGGAATATGATAGTTGAATAAAAACAACTTTAAATAAAAGAAATCATTTTTATAAATTAAAAATAATATACAAATCAATTAAATAAAATCTAAATTTGCGTAAAATTTCGAATTTTTTAATGTACAAAAATGAAATAGAAATTTTAGAAGAAACATATTTAAAGCTCTTTTATTGAACAGAAACATAATGATTTTTAATATATTGACATTTACGAAAAATATACAACACGATTCATGAACAAAAATTATGGGGCAATAGTTCTTATATTGTTTTAAATATATCAAAATTATTCATTTAAGCACGATATTTAAGAAATATTCTTTTTTTGCGATGATAAAATTGAATTGATCTAATATGTTTCTCAATAATTACCATAGTTATTTTTTTTGAAAAACTTAAACATTTATATGTAAATATTACGAGGTAAAATGGTTGTCTTAAGATATATTGTTTTTGAAGATCATTATTAAAAAAATTGCATATAAAATTATAAATTGTTGATATTCTGGCTTTTTCATGTGGATGATTTTACTATTAAGTATGACAGATGTTTTTATATTTACAAACCATGGAAAACCGAATAAAATATATTTTTATAGAAAATATCAGAAGGTTTTTTTATTACTTTTTACTGATTTTTTAGAGCGAATTTTTTCTAAAAGTGTAAATTTAGCTTACTTAAATGTAATTATGAATCCCTCCTAAAAAATTTATTAAAAACATTTAATTTTAGTTTCAGTTTTTTTGATGTAAATTCATAAAAATTTTTGAGAGTATTTCTAATACTTTAATATCTTATATGTTTTAAAAAAGCATGATTTTTTTAATCTAAAATAAAATATAGCTTAAATTGTTTCAATATGGTAAAGTCTAAATTAGCCCCAAAATCGCACTTATAAATATAGAAAATTTATATTTAGAAATATTTCTTGCCATATGGTTTCTACTATACAAGAATATACTATGAAGATCATATATTTTCTAATTTTTCTATATTCTTTATATTTAATAAATTGATTTATTGTTTTAAATCAAATAAACACTGTAAACATAAAAAGAACCTTATTCATATATTATATTTACTTAAAGCTGAGTCAAGAATTGTTTAAAAAACTAGTTATACATATTCAACAAAAAATAATATTTATTTCTATCGAAATTTAATTATTTAGATGCCCAATAATTCTATTCTGGATTAGAATTTTTAATTCAATTAATTTCCATTATTATATATTGTTAAAAAATTTTTATTTTTATATCAAATTTATTAAATAATAGACGGGTGTGTTATAAGTAAAAAATCATTCCGAAAAATTAATTGTAATGTAAATTATATTTATATCAAATACTATAGATATCAGAATAATAAAATAAATAGTTGTCTATAACTCGTACTTTTAAAAATTTTATTTTTAATCAAATATTCCCAAGAAACATTGGTTTGAACTTTGTTTTTTTTTTATTTAATAACTTTTTAATCATTTTAATAATCTATTTGAAATGTGGATATATTTTGTAATTTTCAAAATAAAATTTGTTTATAAAGTTTTATTCAAAATTTATTAAAAAAAATATTTTGTAATTTGTTTTTTTATTTTGTATTTTATATTTCAACATATTTTTTAAAAAGGTTTAAATAAAAATTATTTGACACAATCCGATGAATGCTATTTCATATTCAATTTCTTATCAAAAATTGAATTATTTTCCCATAATATAAATATACAAAGGTTTCAGATATTTTTTTAAAAAGGTATATGTTTAATTGGGTAATTTGTAAAAATTCATTTTATTTCTTAAATTTTATATGTATTTACTTCTAAAAAACTTGTAATTTGTTTAAAATCAGAAACCAATTCATAATAAATGATATTTCTAAGATGCGCACGCGAATTATATATAATTACAGTTCAAAACTATAATCAAAATTTCTTGCCTTATATGTACTTATTGGTGTTAGAAACATAAAATAACCATAAATTTATTTTTATTTGGAATGAAATCAATATTTACAACAGAATTTAATACTTTTAGAAAATACATAAATGTTATATCATGTTTAAATTGACTTTTAAAAATCAAATCCTAAATAATTCGCAACACAAACAATTTAAAACACGCTTTTTAATCCTTTGCTGGTCTTTTGAACTTATTGAAACACTTAGAATGCTAAAAATTCATGAATTGTTCATATCCAAAACAACAATTGACTTTCTATGATGAGTGTAAAATAATTATAATTATCAAAATAGATATAAATCCTCAGTTATAGGATTTTTATAATAAACATTTGCATTTATCTTTCTTCAATAAAATTTAAATGTCCTTAAATCATATGAAACTATAAATATCATTTATTGTTGAACATTTAATTCAAATTTTATTTAATACTATACAAATTAAAAGGGGAAAAAAAATCTCCTTATATATAAATTTAAAAATTTCATAAAGACTAAAAAAATTCAAATATTATTTCTAGATCAATTTATTTAAAATCCTCAAAAAAGCACTTTTTACCATGGCCAATCATATTCAAATCTTCTCTTTGAAAATTCTTTTTCTTGTAAAAAATCATAGTTTTTTCGTTTTTTCATAGTGGATTTTTTGCCACATACACACTGAACCAAAAAAATATATAGATTCATATTCATAAATTTCATTTAAAAATTATGTATTTTATCGTTTTTATAGATTCTATCTTGTATTATATCTATCACAAGTATTCTGAGACATTTGTTTCATCATAAATTTATTTAATATCAATATAAAAATAAAGTTACAGATAGATATGAAAATCATAAATGTGAAAATTTTTATCAAGGAAGATTTATATATATCATACTATTTTTTATAGCTGCAATCCCACCAAGTTTAAACTAAAATAAATATTTTTAATGCCTTAATAACTTGTAAAAAAAAGATCTTTATGCCCATTTACAAACTAAATTTAGTTATGTTGCAAAAAAAGATGATAAATATATGTTTTTTACTAATTTTATCAGAAAATTATTTTTTAAATTATGCAATGTTTTTCAAAAATATAATTTAAATATTTGATACGAATTATTTATTTAATTTATCCAAATATACAGCATATAAAATTCAAAGTGAATTAAATACAAATCAAAAAAAGTGATTCGAATAAAATAAAACCTTCAAATAAAACGTTTAATGTGATTTAAATTTATAAACTAAATCATATCTTTTTTTATCTGTTATTTATTTCGGACTTAAACTTAAAGATCTTTAAATATCTATTAATAAATACTACATGTAATCCAAATTAAATATTATTTAAAGAGTCTTAGATAGTGGTAAAATAATTTAAATTATATTTTTTAAAAAAAATTTAATATTGAACGATTTGATTCGAAAAATTGTTCAATTTTTTTTGTGCCAAACTTAAATTTATCGAATATAATATTATGCAATCTTCCGCTTAATTATAAAATTTTTTTAATTTATAATTTCAACAGATATGAACAAAATTTGTTTTTAAAAAAATTAATAAAAACATCTTAATTTTATTTGTTTTTAATTATCTTTGTTAAACTAAACTTTTATTAATTGTTATTAATTACCGTTTATTTTGAAATAATGTTATTTTTTTATTAGTTGTCTTTTTAATGTGCTTATTTCGTACCTTTGTGTTTATTTTTAATATAAATATGCTTTGTAGCATTTAATATATTATTATCAAAATTTACATTTGATTTTATTTTATCAGATTCTCTTTAAAAATATTTTATTTTTATGAAACATAATATGCTTAAAGAAATTTTAAAAATAAAAATGTTTTTTTGATTTGGATTGGAAATCTGACATTTATATATTTTTTATATATACAAATTAATATCTCTTAGTGTTCTAACTATAATAAGAATTAGTAGTTAGTTTTATCGTAAACATTTAATTTTATTCTTCAAACTTATTAAATAAAATTTATTACGAAGTTTTTACGTTAAGATGATGATGATAAAATAGATTAATGATTGTAATAAAAAAAACAATAAATTTTTTAAAAGAAATATTAATTTTCAGTTTATCTAAAATTTTTGTATATTATCACTATATTTCGAATATAGATTCTTTCAAAAAGGTGATTTACAGAAGTTAAATTTGGCAATTCAGGTTATATATTTATAAAAAAACAATAAAGTCAGATTTTTTGAATCGAAAGGGTTTAAATCCGATTTCATTATTTTGTGGTTTTATTATAAATGATTTTAATTCGTAACATTTAATGAATTCGAATGTTACCTAATTCGGAATGTTAAATTAATACATATATAATTTTACATATTATTTACAAAATTATTGGTATTATTTGTTTTTTCATCAATAAAAATGTTTTTAATGCGACTAATATACAGAATATTAAAAGTCTGATGCTTTCAATGTCTTTTTATTTATTACAAAACGTGATAAAAGCATTTTTCTGTGTAAAATTAATTTGATTAATTGTTGATATAATTTATTATACCAATTGTATATGTTTTAGATTGTTTTAACGAACAATTTTGATTTTTTTAGACTAGCGGATAGTTAATTTCTAAATATTTCTTAAATCAAAATAAAAACCTAAAAAAGGTTAGTGAATTTAACCAACGGAATTTATAAAACAAATTTACAAGGCAATATTATCATTTATTTTCAGTTATTTTACCACAAAAAAAACCTTCATCATATTTCAAAGATAGCTAAACTAACCCAATTTCAACCCTTAAATATAAATAAAATCGTACTACGTTCTTTTTGTCCCCATTTTTGAAGGGTTTGCTTTGGAAAAGCAGTGTTTTGAAAAAAAAATCTTGAAATTGTTACAACTATTATAACAAAAAAGAAAAAATGAAATTTAAATGAAAAGTTTTGTAAAAACCCCATGACAGGAACAATAGAAAGAAGAACAGACGGTTATCCTAATAGAAGAAAAAACCCACGTTGCAATAATCTTCAATTTGCCCAATAAAGAATATTTAAACTTACGATCTATAATATATTTTAAAAAATTCATCCACCAATAATAAAAATATAATTATGTTTAGAAAAACACAAAAAAGGCTTTTTTTAAAAAAAAATTATAATATAGATTTTTTATTGAAATCTTGAATTAATATTCAAGAAAATTTTATTTTTATCATAATTAAATAGTTTTATATATCAATAACGAAGAATCAAAACGGATGCTTAACTTCTACATAAATTTAAATGTTACGAATTGTCCTATAATCAAAAAATATATTTTCAAAATTTTAATATTTCTGCACATGTGGATGTGAATCACTTTGTGTCTTGATCCAAAAGAGCTTAAAGAAGGTTTTAAAAAATCAAGAAGTTGTAGGAAAAGCGATTACGAAAAAATTTAAAACAAGAATTTTCTGAAACTCCACGAGTATGCAAGATAAAGAAATATGGACAGAGACTTGATCCTACAAGTGAATACATGGTGAACATTTATCCCATAAAAAGGCAGATGTACAAATAAATAAACGAACTCTTCATAATAAAAATATTAGATTTACTTTTAATATTATCTTTAATTCACCTCTCGCAGAAACCAAGAATATATTTTCCAGAATATGTAAAAGATGGTTAATTTTGGCGTAATTTTTTTATTTACCTAAAATGATTATATCTATTCATGAAGTTTCACTTATTGTATAAATCTTTTAACACAATTTAGAAAATAAAAAAAACAAAAAAATGGGTTATAAGATCGAAAAGAAAGTGTGAAACATGTTAAGATTAACAGGGCAAAGTGATTTTTATAAGCAAAATATATCTGAAAATTTTCATATAAAGTATTAGGGTGTAAAAAGTGCATAATTATTTCAAATAAAAATGTTTTTGAGGTATAAGTCACAGATATAATTTTTGTATATTGTGAGATTTTTAATCAGATCCTTTATCGGTGACCAACTTTTGTTTCAATGTTTTCCTTTCCATTATAAAATCCCCAAAGGTTTCTCTTTTTATGGTCGAAGGTGTCGGAATTTTTCCAACTGATTCTGATTAGTTAGTTATATATCCAGAATATATATTTCCCCAAAAACTCTTTTTGTTTTGCAAACATGTTTGATATTTTGTCATATTTGAATTCTTTTGATTTATTCGTTACTTGACTTTTTACACTGTATTAAGATCAAAGTTAATTTGGTTTTAAATTCTTAAATATTAAAGGATTATAAAAATTCATTTAAATAAGCATTTATCTTCACCTACATTATCATTTTTCTATGTTTTTAAAATAAATAATTCAAATAAAAAAA
>AFBI03000012.1:255470-272019 GCA_000230595.3 Edhazardia aedis USNM 41457 | reverse complement strand
AAAATTAATAGAACTTCTGATATATTAGTATTTTAAAAATTATGAAATACTAAAACCTTTGAATAATTAATAAATATAAATAATCTTGGACTATAACTTTGCTGAAAAATTTCAATAAATACTTCATTCTAACACAAAATTTAACTTGATTTCATAGTTTGTTAGTAAATAAATATTATTCTCTGGATATAGTTGTTTTATCTCAATATTTGCAATCAAGCTTATGAAGTGTTTTACACTAATAATTTGCTTTAAATTTGAAAAATTATTATTTTAAAACTACAAAAAATATTAAAATTATGTATATATTGATATATTGTATGAATAACTTGACAAAAAAACTTCATTTTAGTTTTTAAAAAATACTTTTTTAAAATTAAGCTTATCAAAATATCAAAATTTTTCAAAAATTCAGACAATGTTGAAAATCAAGTCATCATATGTATTTTGGGTTGATAATATCTTAAAAATTAGTATTAGTTTTTTTAAAAGTATATGGTTGATCAAATTTTCAAATATATACAAGTTTAAAATTTTCTGTTTTTAAATCCCTATTCCTGCTATTTTATGATTTTTAATGCTTCATTATTTATCAATCTACTCTGATATCAAGATTGTATTAAATTGTGAACCAATATTAGAAATATATTCGTGAAATAAATGTTTTCTATGCTATTGAGTTGACGAGTTTTGTTTCATATTTGACTATTTAATTTTGAAAAAACAAACAGAATTTCATATTTTTTTTATGCTTATCATTCAATTAAAATATTTACATTCATATAATTTTTAGGTCCCATATTTTATGTTAAATTAATACAATTTTTAAAATTTAAAGTTAAAGCTGATACTAACTATTAACATATTTCCTAATAATAAAATAGATTTCAGAATCTTTAACTTTAAAATTTATTCCAGAATACAATAGTAATCTAAATAACATTTATATTAAAATATTCTTATCTGATAGCAACAACTACATATTGCTGCATTTTTGCTGCAGCAATATTGTTCCGTTTCTTGAGAACAGTCTAATAAAAAACCAAGGCTTGAAGGAATAAAATAACTAAACTGACCTACTAATAAGGCAAAGAATAAATACGAGATATTTTCTAAACTTGATGCAAGATCGTCAGGAAAATTAGAATCACAAATAAATTGGTGGCGTAAGAAAACACTATCACATTTAAGTTCCAGAAAATCTATGAAAAAACAAGCTTTATTTATCACTAATTAGTTTATAAGGTTTTTATCTTTTCATAGTATGTATTTCGTGATAATCTCAATTTATAGCTAAATTTAATATTTTCCTGCAGATACAATTTGCAATCTGAAAACCTGTAAATATTATTTTTTTGTAAGTTTAAAGTATTTTATAATATATTTCTGCGTAATTTATAACATAAAAAGTTTTTAATTAAGCTTAGAAGCGATCCTAAAGTCTTTATAGTGCTTAAAATTTAAGACATAAATCGCGTGTCTAAAAACAATTAAAATGTAGAGTTAAATTTTTAGATAAATTTGAATCCACAAAATATTCTTTTTGAAGCATAATTTTTAAAATATTTATATTAACGCAAAATTTAGATCTTTTTTAATTAAGGTTTTTATTCCATTAATATTATTATTTATTTAACATTCTACAATTTTTGTATATATGCGTCAAAAAAAATCAGAATAATGATAATGAATATAACGAATTTGATGCATTTGATGCATTTGTGAAGATTAGCATCTATTTTAAATCACTTATTGTACTATAATAACAGCAAAATTGTGTGATTGCTGCTTTCCTTTTATACATAATTCTAAGTGACGTCGTGATGGATATTTTTTTTTCTGATATTTGATAATTTACTTATGATAATTCTAATTTTTTTGCAAATTTTGTGATTTTATGTTAATTGATCATATTTTTAGTATCCTTAATATGAAAAAAAAAAGATTAAATAATACAATTTGCTGGATGTAATTATACACTAAAAACTATATAGAGTGTTAATAAATAAAAATATTTAAATTTTAGAAAAATTAAACCAAAAATTGATGAACATTTAAATTCGTATATAAAAGAGGAAGTGTAAAGACACAAGGTGTACATTATGTGCTATTTATTTTTAATATTATCATTAATTCCGTAAAAGTAACGGTTATTTTCGTTTTTCAGGATTTAAATTTTTAAAAATAGAAATATAAAATGTAATTGTTCGTCCCAAGTTCAACTTATCTAGGGTATGGTAATTGTCTAACAGGGATTTCGTTTTAAAACAACCACGCTGGGTCCGCAGGTTGATGAGTTTCCAAACTTTATATTTCGTGTAATATAAACTATCACATCCTATTTTAGTTCTTAAAAGTTTATAATTTTTGATAAATATAACAATTTAAATTGGTTTTTTTGAAATTACTTTATAATAATATTTTCATAAATGAAAATGAATAAATTTAATATAGAGGGAAAACCTAATTTAAAAGAGTTTCCGTTTTTGAAAAATCGTGATTTTTTTTAAGATAAGAAAAATCAAATTTAGTTATTTAAGGGTAAAAAGAAGAGTAAAAGAGAAAATATTCAATAATTAATAGAAATAATTATAATAGTAAGAATAATAGAATTATTAGTTGTTGTAATAGTTATTATAATAGTCATTGTAATAGTTATTGTAATAATGATGATCATATATATAAATTAAGTAGTAGGTTTGATAAAAAATTTTGAAATAATAGTAAAAGTATTTTAGAAATTTATTTTAAAACAAATAATGTTCCTATTATACAGGATAGTTTGTAAATCATTTTGTATTTGAGTAGATATTTTTGGAAAAGAATATAAAGTTTTAAAATTTTAAGGGTATTATTTATTTGAAAAAACAGAATTTATAAATAATTGATTTCTTTTTTAGAAATTACGTTGATATCGATGGGATGATAACAAAGATAATTTATGCTTTTAATATTTTATGGTCCCACTGGGAAAATTTGAATAAAAATTATGGATATCACTGGTGTTATCGAGCAAGAAAGGTGGTAGCGAAAACGCGTGAGTAATAACCAATTTTTCATTTTAAACTAATGAGCATAATTAAAAATTTTATGGGCATAAAAACCTAAAAAAATTAAGTAGAAAGTATTGAAAAATATTTTTATATATGCTAATTTTTTATAAAATTTCTAATGGTTGAAAAAAATAATTTTCGATAACGAAAAGTATAAAAGGGGGCAAGTACAGATAATCTAATTGAAAAACATAGAGGACTTTTTAAAAGTGATCTTTAGCCAAGAATTTAATACAAAAATAAAAAAAGAAAATGTTAAGTCTATAAAGAAGGGATGATCAATTGATATTATAACAAAGAACTTTGAAAAAAAATTAAATCAATAACTGTAATTTTAATGATACTAAAGCTAATTATTCATAAAATAGTTTCTTTTCGTACCGTAATTTGTGTGATAAATATCTGTTATCTCATTCACAGTAAATCTTTATATCGGAAAAGGCAAACAGACCGACAAAAATAAGTTTTTATAGCGAATATAATCAATTTGAAACCTTTCTGTGAGAAAGAACAAATATAAATAATTAATATTTAGCATTAATATTATTAATTTACATTAAAAAAATATAATATAGTTGGTAAAGACATAGCACAGGGTTGCCTAATCATTTTTTTAATCAATGAAAAAACATGAACACCTACTTCTTAATCTGTCGGAAAATTGTAGCAAAGTCGCTTATAACTTTGAAATCAAGATAAATTACATGTTTAAAAGTTTCGTTTTTAATGTTTGTATTGTTCTACATTCGAAAAAACGAAACATAAAAAAATTTAAAAAAAGGGAAAATGTAGTATCGATTAGAATAGCTTGTTTGATTATATGGAAAATTAAGAAAATACTTTTAATATTTTTATTACAGAAAAGCCTTTATCTGATTTAACAGAAGTAAAATTCTTTACGCATATATATACAGATCAAAAAATCTCATTTTTGACAAAGGTTTTAATGAGAACATAAATACTGTTGTATAATCTATAGAAAATTCTTTTGATTAAAAAGTTAAAAAATTTTAAAATAAAACTTTTTTTCGGAAATAAATTTTTTCCTTTTGATTTTTTTATGCCGTAGTTGGTCCAAACGTATTTTTTCTAAGGAAAAAAATGTAACAATGGTTAATTAAATTAGTTATAACACCAAATTTCTTATTTTTAATCATTAATATATTACCTAAACACAAATAATAAAACCATTTCCACAAAAAAAAACCAACAATGACCAAATCACTTACAACTGAAGCTCAATAATTGTTAATTTTATGTTTTCTTATTTCAATATTAACATATGTGTGGTTCAAAAATCTTAAGGAAAAACAGATGTAAAGGATTGTTGACATTTTATCAAATATTTTAATTTGAAATAATCAGAAATAACAAGCAAACTACCAAAATAAATAACAAAATATAGCGTGTATTTTGGAGATGTTTTTGATTAAATAAAGATCACCGAAATTAGATAAAAAATATTAATAAAACCTACTCAAAGTTTTTTTTATTCTAAAAATAAAATCAGAAACTATTTTCTGTGAATTGAATTTGTTTGCTAATATAAGTAACAATGATAATAGTACCCATATTAGGTTGTAATACAATTATAAGAATTTTGATTTAATAAGTTTGTGTTCAGAGTAAGACCAAGGATGAATTTAAGCTATAAAAAAATTAAAAAATATAAACAAAAAGAAGTTTTTATTGTTAAACTTCTTTGATTCTGATAATGTAAAAATTATAATAATTTATTCCAAAAAATTAAAAACGTATTAAAATATTTTAATAAGGGATAAAAAAATTGAAGCACCAAATAGCTTATAAAGCTATCTATTTAATGAAGAAAAGATAAACCCTAATTGTTTGGCGAAATCGTAGAATATTTCAGATTAGATGTTATAAATAAAATATAAAAAGTAGCTGTTGGAAAATCTGCGCTTAGAATTAGAATATTAAATCTTTATATAAAGCTAAAGTAGAAAAAAAAAATAATTGCTGCATACGCAGCACTACAATATTTTGGATATGCACTAAATATGAATCTAAATATAGGAAAAAATACTAATCCTTTTGCTACAATAAAAATTACATATAAACATTGATAACTGCCACATTATACAAGACAATAAATCCATTAATATGCGCAATAAACCAAATATAAAAGAATAAAGCAAAGGTTAGGCATTAGATAGGCACAGATGAATTTATAAAAACGACTTAAATTCATATTTTTTTATAATTTTTTTAAAAAATCTCGGTAAAAAAAGACATATTATTATGATATTAATAATCCCTAAAAAACAAATCTTGCGGTTTTAATGTTTTTTCGATTTATTATAAACATCATCAGAACAAAACAGATATTACATTTAAAATTCATATATAATAACATTTATAGATTTGAAATTTCCGGTTAATTCAATAAAAATATTAATAAAGTGTTTTCACATACAAAATATTCAAAATTGATTATTTTATGAATAATTTTTTTATTCTTAACGTTTTTAAGAGTATATGATTTATCTAAAAAATATAAATACCAAATGAAAACAATATTTTAGATTTTAAAAATAATAATGCAACATGTAATACAGATAAATTAAAAGGTAAAAACTAAAAAATTTTAAAATCAACTAGAAACATTCAAATATTTATAAGAAAAAAATCTTTAGTTTTTCTAGTTAGGAATGTAAAAATATTTTTCTTTTCAAATTTCTATATAAGATTTAACTATAAAACTTTGAAAATAATGAATTTTTTTGCTTGATTTTTTAATATAAATTTTTAGTCAATTATATTTGTTGAAAAATAAAATTTTTTCTTTCAATTATTGAAAAATATATAATTTTTCGATTATAATTTCGATGGAAATAAAAAAAATTCAACAACTATATAAAATTGTGCAAATTTTCGATATTTTTAGAAATGTTCACAGCAATGCATGTAAATATTATAATATTGGTAAAATAATATAAAAAACAATGGAAAATTTTTTTAAAATCTATTTAAAATAATATAATTTACGAATTTTTAGTACTAATTACGAAAAATACGTTCATAGATGTAAATTTTTTTTTATTTTTGGATTTTGTACTTTAAGTTGATATTTATTCGTTTAATTGAACATAATTTGTTTATTCCAATTATATGAAAAAAACAAATTATAAAATTGGTACTTCATGTGCCGTTAAAATCTACTATAAATTTGAATATTATTTCCTACCCATAAAGTAACTTTGTAAGTGATTTTTTAATCTTGTCAATAATTTGTTTGTAATTTGGTTATATATTTATGGCGTTGTTTTTTAGGGCACCGGAAAAATCGAGCGTTTGCTACAACTATACATTCGTGTTATATGATATGTTTATCAATAACTATTTGATTCATATAATTGATATTAGTCTAGAAAATGTTCTTTAATGGTAGATCAATCTTGTTACTGCTTTATTTAGTGATAAATTTTTTATGTTGAAATTCGTTAATAAGTAAAATGGGTTGTGAGAGGATAAAACTACATAATAAAATCGAAATAACCCAAAGAAGCGAATTTTAAGTAATATATTGTGTATTTTTCGCTTATTTGTTATATGTTATATATTAGAATACCAATTTTTTAGCATTATGATAGTTCAAGCCTTTTTTTCACATTTAATGTTACATAACAACAAAATCCAGGATTAAAATTGGAAATTTCAGCCAGGTTTAAAACAAAAAAACATGTGTTGTATTTCATACTACTAAATTTTCAAACATTAAATTTAATAAATTTCGTGTTTTTGAATTTACAAACTAAAAAAAATTCGAAATTTTATTGTATATTTTTAGTTTTGACAATAGATATCCTTTATCTTGAGCTACACTAGACTACCCAAACACAAAAATTAACAATCTTGTCTCTTTTACATTATAATGAATTTCATGATATTACTACTATTTTTGTTATAAGGTTAAACTATTTTTTGTTTTATAGAATTAAATTTTAATATATAAAAATTTGCATTATATATTAAAAAATATATTATGCCACTAACTACTTCTTTTTGCTACATTAAAGAAGGGTTATGTCAAAAAAAATTCGATAAAAAAATTTCTAAATCAATATTTGTGTTTTTTTTTGTTCAGAAAAACGAAGATAAAATAAATTCACTGAATTTGATTTCATGAAGAAACCCAATGATGCAAGTAAAAACGCGCTATCGAGAAGAACCATTCCTTTATGAAGATATAATCAATATTGTTTTTACAAAAACAATAAATAAGTCAATACACCGCAAATTCTTTTTTTTCATTCCAATAATAATTAACAAAAAAATATGTTATTTTGTATGTGAAGTTTCTTATATTTTATAAAAACCACAATTTGCTATTTTTTTGCTATATCATAAGGCTAAAATTATCTTTCTACTCTCTATACTAACCGTTGTTTTTAGAGAAAAAATAATGAGATAAGTGACTTTATACAAAAAAATTATAAGATAAAGGCATTTTAAAACAATTCAGCATTAGTAAACACTTTATTAAAACTTATATTATATTTCTTTGAAATTTCATTCTCTAATTTTCCTAAACTAGGATTATCCTTATTGTAATCACTTTTTAAAAAAGTAAAGTAACATTTAAATTATGAGTTTTCAAATAATTCTAATGATAATGTTATATATTTTTTTATTTTGTATTTTTATTTTTATATATTTATCTGGTAAACAACTTTATAAAATAAAAAAGTATAAACTAAATTATATGTTAATTGGATTAAAAACAAATTCTTTACATCACGATATATCGACAAAATTCTAATAGGCTTGACCAATGAAAAACACAATTGAAACAATATTTTATATTCAAATTCAATTATACAACCCAATTTTTTCTTTAGAATTTTTCTTATTAAAAAAACTTCGTATAAAATCCTAAAATAAGTATAATGTTATTTCATAAATTGCATAAAACTGTTCTAATTTTCAGTTTATGATTTTTATATTTGAATACTCTTGTTGATCTTGGTATTATATAGATAACATTATTTTGAAGTTAAGCGATATGACTGAATAATAAACAACTATAATATTTATAATTTTCCAGCGAAATTGTTGAAGATATTAAAAAAATCTTTTATTTTCATCAATAATAAAATATAAAACACACAATAATATTTTTAACATCAAAGGCACGTTATTTACTTACAATATAAAAAGAGAATAGAAAATCTCGCAGATACTATACAAAAAAGCTATGTTTTAACTGTTTAATTCTATTTTCGAAACCTTAGACACAACATGGAAAGCTGAAATTAATATAAAAAATAAAATGTATTATACAATTGTGTAAATCACATCAATATAGGTTGTTTTATTGATCGTGTATTGATTAAAAAATGCTAGATTATGAAATAAGCAATTATTTTTTACAAAAAAATGTACATGAATAAAAAAAGTTATTATCATGCGTGATAACATTTATAAATTCAAGATATTGAAAAATTCCCATAATATTTATTTTTTTAATTTATGCTACAATTTTATTGTGCAATGAAAAAATAAAAATATGAAAATGCATTTAAATATAAATATAAAAACTAAATTTTACATTTATTAAAGTATAAAAAAACGAAAAAATTGTTAACAATTTTTTTAGTCCGTCATAAAATATCAAATTAAATTTTTACTGCTTGCTAATCGTGTAAAAGGAAAACACAAATACTTGACATAAATTTATATTGTGTAAAAAACGTAAAATATGATATAAATTAGTCGATGATAAAAATGTTATAAGCAAAATAAAAGTACTATATTAATGTATATAAAGTAAATGCTAAATTTGAACTGGTGTTTGTAAAAGAAATTAGTGTAGTGGATCAATTAGTTAGGCAATAAATTTAGGGGTTATAAAAAACATTTTCGACCAGATTCCGTCAACAGCTAGTCATATGGCTCTGAGAAAATCTGAAGGGAAAACAAATATAAATATTTCTTTCAAGTAGAAATCACATAAATTCGAATCATATGGATAGACAATGAATAAGAAAACCTGCTAAACAATAAAATCAAACAGGCACCGGGCCACCATTCAAGAAATAAAAAAATATATCTCTAATTATTGCTTTTCAGTATTTTTTAAGTTTAAATATGTTAAATGATGCCCACTATGTCATAAGAAACTATAGAAAATATTTTTAAATATAGATCTACGTGATTTTGTGTAGAAATATTATTTTAAGAAAAAATGTTTCATAATGAATAATATGAACTAAAAGTACATAGTACATAAATCACTATGAATCAAAGTAATTTGAAAAGAAAAAAATTGTAAAATAAAAAAAAATCTCTGTCATATTGATATATTAATGAATTTTTATTGATTTAAAAAAGAATAACAGTTGTATATTTAATTTCTTATTTTTATATTTAGAAAATATCTGATAATTTGATGATTTTTTAAAGATATTAAAGTATCAATGGATTTTAAAAGATAAAAATTTATAATCTAATAAAATTTTTTAGTCGATTGTATTCCAATTCACATTTTTTTTGGCAATTGTTTGCAATTATATAGAGTTTTTTAGAAAATTATTACACAAATAGAATTTTTTAAAAATCTTGCCTATTTGAATAAGAATATTTAAAAAAACAAAAAATATATTTTATAAACAATTATATTAATAATATAATATTTTTTGAGTTATATTACCAAATGATGATAAAATTATACATCGTACTAATTGGTATTTTTCTCAAAAATTATTATTTATTTCGTTTTCTAATGATACATATACCGTTATCAAATGACGCTTGTGAATATTTTTGTATCGTGAAAACAAATCAATAAAAATATTTATCTTATTGATTCCCGATTTATTAAATTTAATTGATTCTGATATTCAATCAATAAATAATCAATTAAATTTAGTTGATTAGTTTATGTTGATTAATTAAACAAATAATAATTATATTAATTTAGAAACATAAGTTTCACTTTAGTTGTAATGAGTATAAATACTCACATTTAATTATTCAATGTCAAGATGAATAATTTATATAATAAATCAAAAACCAAAAATATTTATTTGAATTATATGAGATATCAATCTCATTATCTTGACCACGACATTTTGTTCTGTAAAAAAGGAAAATACCCACCTTTAAAATATAATTCTAATATACTAAAAGTTTTTCGTTTTTGTGATTTATTATCATAACCTTTATTAAATTGTCTGTTATTATAAATAGCAATACTATTGCTACTAAAATTATTACTATTTCTACTACTACTATTATGATTAAACTTATTATACATTCTCCTTCCTTTTTTATTATTTCGTTTCATCTTAAAAATTATTCGTGATCTTTTCTTAACTTTAAAAAATCACTAATCTTGAAATAGAAATATTTAAATATTAAAAATTTATGTATACAAATTCTCTAATTTCTTATGAAGAATATTTCTAATCTTTATTTTTATGAGACCAATATTTAAGTCTATTCTTCAAAGAACTAAATAAATAATAATGTTATTATTTTATTTTAGAACTTTGTGATATTTATCTTACAATTTTTATTTCCAGGTTTGATTATTTTGACATTTTCAATCCAAAATACAATATATCTTTTTTTATCACAAAGCATAAAAAAAAAGCTATTGAATAAGACAAAATGTTTTTAATTTATGTTATTGATAATCATAATTATGAACTCAATAAGTTGGATCAACCAAAGAATCTTCTGCAAAAATTTAACTGCATGTACGTATTTAGAAGATTTAATCATGGTTCTTGCATAAATATCAATTGATTTTATTTTTTCACTTGATTGCTATAAATGCAATATTAAAAAGGACAGCAAAATTTTGTGCAAATAATACTTTAAGTAGAAATAAATCCTTTGAATTTTATGTTCTATACTAGTATGAACAAACAAAAAACTTTATATGCAACTAAATGTTAATTGAATGTTTTTTTTATACATTTTTATCGATCATATTACAATCTCTTGTTTATTATCTCTCTTAATCAATCTAAACCACTGTAAAGTCCCTTTTTTTGAACAAATACTTAACATTCAAAAGCCTTTATATCAATAATTTTGTTGTTTTTTTTAAAAAAAGAAAAGTTTTAAATGATAATTTCTAAACAATTTGCTTTTTGTTTTATTTTTTTAAAACAAACAATAAAAAATATATTATATCTTTTCTTTCTGTTATTTTGGTGTTTTTTTTTAATATTATAACTTTATTAAATCATCAACAAGTTGAATAATTTCAATTAAATAGGTTTCATGTAACCGCAACTTATTTTTTGATATACTATAAAATTTTAATTTCACATGTTTAAAAATTCAATAATAAAAATAATTAAAGTAAAATATCTACAAAGTTATATATTTTTCTTCGAAATAATTATATTATATATTCTTTTCAAGTAAAAACAATATGACACCTTAAATTGTTTGATAAAATGTAATATCAAACATGTATATTAAATAACAACAATATTACAAAAAATTTGTCTTTAAAAGAACATTACTAATCAGTTATAGAAGTTTTTTTGAATAACAAAAAAAATATACATATAGAGGATTGATATCTTATAAAAAAATAAAATTCCAAAGAATGATAAATAATATGCGAATAATTGAACATTATTATGAATATCATTTCAATTTTTAAGATTATTGGAAAATAGCATATTATTTAAGTGATATACTAAATTTAGTTTGAAAAAAATTTTAAGCAAACTGGTCCGTTTTTTTAGTTTATAGAGATTATAAAAAACCATAATATTTTTTAAAAAAAACTAATCTATCAAGCAATTCACAATTAAATATATATAATTGTGTCAAACTCTTGAAAGTAATCTTTTAAATAGTTTTTATCTTGAAATTTTTAAAAGCTCTAGAGAATGTAAAAACGTGATTTTTTGAAGCTCAATTTTTTTTAATAATTTTTTAAATCTAAATTCTTATCGAATTCATAAATCATATCATAAATATATAAAATTAAAGAAGAAAGAATATACAAAAAAGCTATTGGTCTAGATTTATTATAAAACCCACCCTAACCACAATTTTTTGATCTCATTTGATTGAAAGTATTCATATTATTATTTACCAACGAATTACTACTTGTAGAATTAAACAAAAAAGCCAACATTTACATTTCAACATAAAAATTAAAAGTTTGAAAAGTTATAGTTTTACTAAAATAGTTCTAATGTTTTTGATTTATTTAAAAAGGTATTCTGCTATGAAATTGTTAAAATAAAAGAAAAAAGTATAAAAAATTGTTACGAAAAAAATTTCTAAATAAGGATATTACCATAAATATTTTCCGTTATCAGTTCATTAAGTCTTGTTGTTAACATGCAATGTGGTATTGAATGTCATAAAATTGCTATTATAAAGATTGGTTCTGATTTCTATAGTGTTTTTCATCGATAAAATATCATAAAAGACCTTTTTTATAATTTTTTTAATCTTATTTAGGAACTTCGAAAAACGCAATAATTGTTATTTTTTTATGCTTTTTTATGTAGAAGAAGTGGATTTTAATAAAATTGAATTTGGTTTTTTTAGTAGTATTCCATAAATATTATATGTTTTATTTTAATGCTTTCATAATTTTGAAAAATGTTTTTTTTAGTTCACGCTTGCCTCATGGTTATAAAACACTTAAAATTTTTTATCTTTTTGCTTTTTTAAAACCATTTTTTTGATATCTAAAGCTCTACTCTAGTTTTTTATTAAAATATAAATTCAGTATTTCTCTTACTTAAAATTATTTTAGAGATTAAAATTTTGCGCATTGATTTTTTTGATCTAGATTGCGAACTAATTTATATATTTTTTTTAATTCTTCTTTATATTGAATCAGTCAAAGTTGTACATTTTTTTATTTTTTATATATTGTATCCAATTTTCTTTTTTTTGTACTACAATTTTCTTTCTATCTGAACAAAATTTGAAAAAATGATAAAAATTTATTAGTATAAAAACGAAAAATATATATAATTTCTTATAAAAAATAAAATCGAAGAGTTTAGTTTGATTAATAGATTGCATCGTTTTATTTATCTATGAATGATTTTTTTTAAAAATGTTTTTAATACGTCATATTGATTTACATGGAGGCATGGGATGAAAAATATTAAAATTCTATATTGTTATATTTTATCAATAAAAATGTAAAGAAAACTTTTGAAATTACTTTTTGTCTATCCTTGATAACAAATTTTCAAATCAAAGGTAGAAAATAGTTTTTAGATGAGGCTTTCTATATAAAATTCTTTATAATGGAAAAAATTCGTATGTTTTTAAAGATGTGTACACTATATTTATCTATTATGTAAGCTTTGTTTATTCTAATATTTCAATTGAAATAAATATAAAAATATAACTAAAAATAATAAAAATATAATAATTATGGAATTAAATTTAAAAGACGCAAAAAGAGTAAGAAATTAATATAAAAAATTATAAAATAGATAAATTCAAAGGAGAAAAAATATGAAAATCAAAATTTTACAAGTATAAATTGTATCAATTTTTAGATTTATATTATTCATAAAATTAATCAAAGTTTAATAATAAAACTTGAAAATTCTTCAAAAAAATATGATTATATTCGTAAAATTTTTTGTTTTTTAAAAACAGATATAAATGTATTGAAAGGCTATCTTGTGGTTTTTTGCAAAAAAAGTAATTTTCATTGTTTAAATTTTGAAGCCTTACAAGAGGAATTTTATTTTTCTTGCCTAATATTGATAAGGTTTCATTTCGATAGTGCCGTCTATTTTTGGGGGGAAAATAAAGTGATATTTTATATAAAAAGGGGTTTAAATATGTGTATATTTAATTTTTCTGCGGATTTCGCTTTTATTTGATTTGCGTAAATAGGGAAATATCACCAATACCAATATTTCAGTTTAATTCTATGATAAATTTAAGCTAAAATACAAAAATTTTTGCAATAAAAAGAAAAACAAACTATGTTAAACTTATTTGATTAATACATATAACCTATTAGCACAATTTTCTTAAAATTTTATAAATCTTTGAATATCAAAAGTTCTCTTTTCCTTTAAATCCAAACTTTATTGCACAAAAAATTGATTCATGACTTTCTTATTTAATTAAAAAAGGTTTATGTAAATTATTTGCTAAAATGATTTAATTCTTAAGCAAAAAAATCAATTGCTTCATTCATTATTTGTTGAAAATACATATATTTATTGGATGACTTGTATATATATTATAATAATCATTTAATAATTTATCTTGTATGACCCGAAAAAAAGATATATCGATAACATATATCATTTCGTGTAAAAAAAAGAATTTAATAGATATCAAACGAGCATCAATGTATATTTATTCCAATTTTATACATTTGTTATCTTTAAGATAGGGGCTCCAATTTTTATATTTATTTAAAGATTTTTTACTCAGAAGGAATTGTTATATAGAAAATATTTTGATTGTGATGTAATTTTTCTCAATAAAATCTCTATAATTGTATATATTATTGTGAATTTGATTGAATATTTTATTTATAAGCTACAAAAAATTATTTTTACTATTTCTAAAATTTATTAAAAATACAATAAGCTGTTCGATTTTAGTTCAATATATTATCAATTAAAAGGTTAACTTATTAATACGATGTCAAAAATTATTGAAAATAAAATGTTTATTGTTTACACATTATTTATCACAGTCTAACAAAATATTCTGTAATCGTCAATTTCAGATATTATTTAGAAATATTTTTTTGATTAATATTTTTGTAAAATATTTATTTTTAATTTTTAATAATAGTTTAATCTAGTATAATGGTAAATTTTATTGATGGTAAAAACCTATAAAAATAGCAAATAAGTGAGTAACACATGAAAAATTAAATAACTGAAATATTTTTAACCTTCATATTTTTTAATAATACTCATGTTGTCAAACATACATACAGTTTCTTCATTATAATCTATCAAAGATAACAAAATCAAAAGCTTTGCACAAAAAACTAGTAAATTTGTAAAAACATTAAATTTTCTCAATATAATAAATTTCGGGAAACGGGATAAAAAATTTTATGAGGTATGAATAAATAGGTTAATATATATTTTTTACTTATAATTTCATATTTATTAAAATTAAAACCGTTTATTACTATAGCAGAAAAAACGATTTGAAATGTTATTTTTAAGAGAAAAATAATATATGAGTCGTGAATTTTTTTTTGCAAGAAAAGTAAATCGCACCAATTTTACATAAATCATTTTAATTCAGAAAACAATAAAAAAACAAGAAATAATCAATCCTAAAAAAATCCAGACTTTTAAGGATAGAAATAAAAATTTAAATATATCGAACACGCCTTAAAATGTAAATTATTTTTGGGTGTTACAGAAATTGTGCATAAGGCAAACCACATTTGATTTTTACTTTCTAAAATCTATTTTTAAGAAATATTAGTTTTATTTTATAATTATCATATAATCCTAAAACAGTAATTTTATTATATTTTTTACAAGAATTGTTTTTGTTGCTATAAAAAAGTGTATTAAAAATAAAAAAAAATTATTAAGTTTTTATTTACTTCAAATAGACACAAAAAATTAATCTTTTTTTAGTTATTTTTATTTGATTTAAAAAATATTAAAATTCAGAATTCGTTTAATAATAGTTTATATAATGATTTTTTTCACGTAAAGTATAATATTAATGACTTTTTAAAAATTTGCCTAATTATATAAAGTTAACAGGTATTTACTTTTTATAAATTTTAAAACCCGTGTTAATTATAACAATTATTAAATGCAATTTAAAGTCCCGAATTCTCATTCATTTTAGTATCAAATATAAAAATACAAGTGTTTTAATTAAATTTTCTACTTGAAAACACTTTCTTTATTTATTTATATATTGAATTCCTTTTTTTCGTTTAATGTTTTTTTTTATAGATCAGATGTTTTCTATATGTTCTTGAACCAATATGAATTGTTAATTTGTCTATATAATCAATTTTAATTGTCCTTTTCCGCAAAAAAAAAAATACGAAAAGTAAATTTTCTAGCTACTATTTATAATATTTAAAAATAATATAAACGATTTTTTGGTTTATATTCTATTATTTTGAACTATACTTATTCATATTTTGAAAGATATAACAGAATCTAACAATAAAAATATTATTTTTTTAAATATTTTTATAAAATAAATCGAATTTCCCCATAATATTAAACGAATGGCCAAAAAAACATATTAATTTTACCAAAATATTATTTATGATTATTTGTTATAAGTTTTATTATGGTTACATACTTTAGAGATTGGCTTTTCTAGAAAATTATTTTGTATGACTAATTTTCTTGAATTCGTACTCTAACGAAGTAAAAAATTTATATTATGACAGAACTTTATAGCCACATCCAAACAACTCTAACAAAGTTCGGAACCAAATAAAAATAATTGTAATAAAAATATCTCATTTCATATTTATCAGAAATCGCTGTATAGAAAAA